>JAUCBJ010000468.1:0-104900 GCA_032718475.1 Nemertoderma westbladi | reverse complement strand
AATGAATTTCATAAATTGTCATTTTGTACAATTTATAACATTCCCAAAATTCCATTAATTAATAGATCATGGGAGCGGAGATTCATCCTATTGAGTGTATTAGAGTGCGAGAATCTCCATTGGAGAGATTGGGGAACATAGATCGTACTCACAACTACTCAGCATCTGAAAGAACTCAGCCCTAATTACTCCAGTATTTACCTGAAACGCCATGTAGCTCCCGGGATTCGGAGGGGAAGCACAAACTTAAGTGATATTGCGAAGAAAGAAACCGAGAAACCAGAGAATGTTGGGTGTGACGTTACGATTGAATGGAAGCAGCTCTCCATGATGAGGGATGGTGTTCCAATCTACAAACCGCAGTGGCGCCTTTTTTAGGTATTGATCACATGCAGAGGAAAAAGTTATATATAGGAAGTTGGAATATTAATGCTGTAGGTAATAAACTGGAAGACAACGATATAATATCATTTATTAGGAATTTTTATATGGTATGGTTAACAGAGGTTAAATGTGGAGTAAAATTTTGTGTACCTGGATTTGGAGTTGAAAGGAGTACTACTACTACTAGGATCGGCATGCTGCATTGCAGCTGCATTTTTATGAATGCTGTGCCGGCTTGTCAACAAAATTGCACCGCCACAACTCCCTATCACCCATGACATTTGCTAGATTATCCGCATCTTCAAGGCCAGTGTCCTATACGATGCGTCTCAAGAAAGTCATGGGCTGTCCACCATGCTTATTCACTCCATGAGGCTGCCAAAGTACAAGATTATGCACTGGCTGGTCCTCACGGCGAAAGCAATGTCCTGCAAAGCGGAGGCGATTTTGTTCTAGTGTCAAGCTTGGGGGAACCAATGAGACACCTCCAATGTTATATAGTGTCTGGTTGTAGATGTGTGCATTGTACTTGACACAATGAACCCGGCGTAGCATTCTTGTGAATGTGCCATCCAGAGATTTGGTGTCCTCAGCAGTTAGAGCCCAGCATGGACTCCCGTAGAGGAATACTGGAACTACTGCTGCTCTAAATAATCGGACCTTAAGTTTCCGATTAATTCTCGGTGACTTCCAAATCCTGATTGGATTTAGAGTTGAAAGGAGTACTTACACAAAAGGTAGTAAGAATAGGGATGGGGTGGCGTTACTTATTAGGGAAGATTTTAGGGACGAATTTGAAAGTGTAATGTGCTACGATGATTTTATCTGTGTCAAGTTAAAACATTTTTGTGATATATTATTTATAGGTTTGTATATACCACCTTATACGTCACCATTCAATGACTGTTCTATATTTGGTGACTTTTACAGGCTATTATTGCCACAGATTAGATTAGGCTATTAGCACCACAGACGACGTTTGCACTGGTACAATGGCTCATGCAAAGGAAGGGATGCCGTTATATCAAGCATTGCGTATCACAAGATTAGCGAAGGCCAAATGTTTATCTGTTATTGATATAACAGAAATGGAAAGGTGGTGTAAAAACGACATATCTGATCTACTAGCTCGGATATTGAACTGTTCGTAAATAGCAACGAAGTTAAAGTTATATCGGGATGTAAACCCAAGTTTATCTGTACCGAAGATTTATTCTGTAAAAGAAATATTCTGGAACGGGATAGAGTTGCTTGGACGCGACTGAGGTTAGGTAGTCACTCACTTCTGGTCGAACTCATGAGATGGAATCGAGTAGACAAAGATGAAAGGTATTGTAAGTGCGGTATTAATAATGTCTCGGAAGAACACATCATGGTGAACTGTGACCTGGTGGTCAGGATCAGGGAGAGATTCCTCGGTAACAATGCACCAGGGTCCCTGAAGGAACTGTTTCAACTACAGGATCAAATTAAGGTTGCAAAATTCGTGAGAGAGGTTTTCGAATTTGTAGATAGTAACTACTAAGACAGTATTGGGCCTAGTAATTATTATTAATTGGGTGATATTGTGTGGTAAATTTGTGCATATTCTCGTGTTTATTAAGGTATAAAGGATTAAAGTATATATTATATTTTCTAGATTTGGTAAAGTATTGGTTATATTTTTGACTGTCAATATTCACATGTATGTTATAACTGGTGCTTTATTCATTGCATTGCGGTCAATAAACAACTAACTAACTAACTATAATGGGAATTTGTTCAGAAATTGAAAAAAATTAGGAAGCTAAACGTCAGCCATTTACCCCTGATACTTACTGGCTGACAATCACCATCTAGTCTACTTCCATTAAAAAGGCAGCCGTAGTTGTATCTCTATCCAATAACCTTCCGGCCTCATATAATAATGTCGTAATCTAAAGGTTTTGTTCAGAAATGGATAAAATGAGGAAGCACATCACCAGGGGTTGAACCAGCGCTATACATCTCAACTCCAATTTATTTAGGCCTCATATATATTAGAGTGAAACAGGAGGGAAGTACAAATAAATAAATATTCAGCTCTAGTATTAATTGCTGCCAGGTTATATTAGTTAAATCAATTGAAGTTGAGCTCATAATGCAACTGAATAATAGTCATGAATACTTGTGATGGAATACATCGTTTAAAAAAATATTTGGCAAAATGACCCAAGCGAAGACCCAAGATCGAATGATCTTTCCAGATTTTTTAGCTTAAAAATTTAAACTGTTTGCAATAACATAAAGTTAACATATTTATTGTCGTTGTCACATTTACTTGCTTACCTCGTTTATATAAGTATAATAATTAAATATAACTCAAACATGGCGGTTGTTGAAAGGAAAAAGTAGGATTACAATTCAAAAGATGCGCAGATGGATGTTTTATTATAGAGATGAATGAATCTAAGCCGATGATGTAATGATAAATATATAGAGGTAGATACGTGCTTAATTAGTAAATTTTTGATTTATATCTCTTGATTTCTATTTAAGCATTTTCCCAAATTTTTCCACTCATCAACCCTACGGCAATAACTTTGTGAGTTTAACCCTGTCTTATCTGAACCGGGACTTTCTGTCAATGTCTTTGTTTGTGACATGCTTATGCTTTAGGGTTAAACGTCTGCCGTAGAATATAAATTACTAATACCATCACCCCCGCCACCACATTAACAAGTCAATATGCGTCTGCACATTCTTGTGGCGCTTCGGCAGATCCGGTTATACTAAACATCCGGTTCACCTAAAAATAAAAAAAAACATTTTTACTCCTTTTTCTTTACTACTAAGGTGCATTTTGTTATGAAATTATATATATTGTAAACAAATTTTACATATAAATAATCATTTGTTTGATATTCAAAATTAATTTGCCATCCGTAGTGTACAAATTTGGAAGTTATAAAAAGTTAAACATAGATATTTTTAAGTACAATCTGTTTGAAATAGATTTACTACCGCACTGTCTGTGTTATAGTATTTTATTGAATGTCTTTTAAGTATCTTATTTTTTTTATCTTAACTCTGCTTTATTTGCTATTGTACGAGCTCCCATAAGTGTGCATATGACGCCTGGGGAGTTTTATATATATTTTATTCAATTATTGTGCAATTCTTATATAAAATATTGATGGAAGATATAATAATAATAATTCAATGCTTAGTTAAAAAAAAATTTACAAAAATGATTATATTTAAGTCACATTGTGTTTGTAGAAAATAAGCCATCAGCGAACGATCATAATAATTAAATTACTGCCGTTTTCAAAATGTATGTCTGTCGTTGGGGGTTGGGGGCGTGGCGTGGCGGGTAAGGTTGGTGATTGTGTGGGTGTCGTCGCGTTACGGCTAATGTCGCGTTACGGCTAATTTTTTGAGAGATTAGCCGTAACGCGACTTTCAAAAGTCGCGTTACGGCTACATCTAAAGTCGCGTTACGGCTAATCTATTGTCTTGGTTTTACATAGGGAATCATTATCAATATTATTCTATGGTGTTTACGTGCAGATGAGGTCCGAAAAATGTAATGTAATAATGTTTTACAGCATGGGAGTCTCCGGGGGGGGGGGGGGGGGGGGGGGGATTTTACCATCTTTCATACTGTATGTTCTTCGACAACCTCACATTCAATATAATATTGTATTCTATGGTATTCTTAGTCACAGCCTCAAGCACAGGTACCGAATACAGCCAATAATAGCAGCGAAGAAGCAATGAATGGTTTTGTGGAACATATTCCACTACTTCATATCGATGTTGTTAACCAACGCCTGGCTCGCTACCTAGACCATATGGCGTTCTGTTTGGGGACTGACAAGCAGGCAATGGCCGTCCTTCCAGCCGCCGATCACCCAGTTGAAAGTCCAGCTGCATTGGGAGGGGGTGGTGATCCCGATTGGCATGTTGGTGTAGTGAACCACCCCTTCGCGGCCGAACTATTTCTTCCCAACCCAACCCCGACCACCCCTCCGTCGCCGAACCATTCCAACCCACCCACCACCGAACCAAATGCCTTACGCGGGCGATTACTGGCTAATTCAAGAGCTTTAGTTTTAGATACTTTTGATTTGATTATTATGATGATAAATTCAAATATATTTCGGCAATTATATTCAAATAAAAATATATTTATTGCAATATTTCGGCAAAATACTGATGATATACTTTCAACCAATTTACCTATATGGTACTGTGTACTGTGTGGTACTCAATACAACAAAAATAATACAATAATTAATAAATTAAGTTTTTTTAGTTAAAAATCCCCCCCCCCCCCCCCCCCCTGGATACTCCCATGCTGTAAAACATTATTACATTAAATTTTTCGAACCTTTCTCATCAGTACGTAAACACCATAGAATATTATTGATAATGATTCCCTATGTAAAACCAAGACAATAGATTAGCCGTAACGCGACAATTAGCCGTAACGCGACTTTTTGAGTAGCCGTACCGCGACTTTCAAAGTCGTGTTACGGCTACTCTGAAAATTAGCCGTAACGCGCGCGACTTTTTGAGTAGCCGTACCGCGACTTTCAAAGTCGTGTTACGGCTACTCTGAAAATTAGCCGTAACGCGACTTTTTGAGTAGCCGTACCGCGACTTTCAAAGTCGTGTTACGGCTACTCTGAAAATTAGCCCTAACGCGACTTTCCGTAACGCGACTTTCCGTAACGCGACATTAGCCGTACCGCCACTGCGCCATTGTGTGTGTATTAACTATAGCAGAATAACTAAATAATGCTATAAAATATATAATTTAACTGTTCGGTAACTAATAATTACAGTTCTGCAGCACTAATGCACCAGACCTGTTACGTGTCGTTTACCGAACTTTATGTTATAATAAACTGATAACCAATCACCATCGCAATTACTCGAAAAAAGTGAGAACATATGATAAAATCAATTAGCCGAAAATATACACTAGAATACATTATTCTTACATGCACCAGTTGTTGTCGGTATTATTGAGGTGGTTGTTGGATAAGTAGTTGTAGTATCACCTATAAGTAATGTACCAAAAAAAACAGTTTTAGATAAATCACTTAACTGATATGCTAAAGTAAAGCACAGAATCAATAAGTTGAAAATAAATATATAACAAATTATTAAGTAAAAGTTATTTTATTTATTATTTTTATTAAGTAATAAAAATTTAAAGCTTCTATGGCAAATGGAGCGAAAGAATGAATTTGCCACAAATTGAATTGATCATCCGAATTCCTGTTTAAATTACATTTTAAATTAAACTAAATTACACAATTTATACATTCTATATATATTAAACACATATATAAATTAATTATATTTATTACTTTTATGATACAATTAAGAAGCTAATAAGTAGTATCCTACTGAACAAATAAAATAATACTTCATTACTATGGAGACCACATTTACCACCCAACCTGATAGATCATTCTAGTTTTACATAGACCAGCGTATATACGACAATAATGATGGTAGGTCTACTATATACTTGATATACTGGATGTCTTCTACTTACAGTCGCAGCACATTTCATCTTGATTATTTCCACAATGAAAGGCTCCATCACATCTGTGATCATCAAATATCGGACGACATCGATAATCACAGAAATATTGGGCGTTATCGTCAATAAAGGGGTCTCCTGGACACAATTCTGTAATTATTTAATTATTAAATCTATTATACGATGTATATCATTATTATTATCTAAATAATCCTATCCATTTTTTGGCTTATTACAGAGAGCATAGATTGGTAATTGTCTGAAAAAGATATAATAAACGGATTAAGGGGGGACATCACACCTGAAATTTTTTTTTCTTCAAAAAAATTTTTTTTTCATATTTTTGTTCAAAATTTTACGCTGATTCCAAATACGAAACCCGTTTTTTATTAGCTTTTATAGTTTTTAAGATAAGACAGGTTTAACCGGACACGTTTTTTGGAAATTTTGGCCAAATTTTAACATTTTTTACATGAATTTGTACTGTACATTTACGCAACTTCATATCATACAGTACAGTGGTTATGAAGAGTAGGCCTACTTAAGGGCGGGAAATTTAAAGTGGTTAATCGAGACTGTCAGCCTGTGCAGTGTAAATGAATTCCAGCACAACTGCTGTAGTGTAAATCATATAACAATATAAGCCTGTAAGCCTAGCAAATTTCTAATTGTACAGTAATCTACACTGTTTGCTAGAGATCCCTATTGTTTTGTTGATTATTAATTAAGTAAAGTTTATTGTTGTATGTTTGTAACCTAGCTAGAGTAGGCCTAGCCTATACTGCTATATTGCTGTATTGTGAAAGTTTACTGTTATGCCCCGCCGGTCACGTCAGGCGCGTTCCAAGGAATTCAAGGGTACCCGATATGCAGATATTTGCAAGAAAGGAGATTCTTCTACCGATAATGGAAAAGATACTGTAATTTCCACTTCATCTGGGGGGCAAAGTAAAGTAGATAGCGGTTTGTGTAGCAGCGGTAATGTTAGCAAAAAGAAGAAACACCGTAGTTTCACAACTGATCGTTTGGGAATGACAGGTGAGAATACGTCTGCGCCAACTTCTAAACTGTATGATGGCAATAGAATCATAGAGTATGAGGCATTCAGAAACTGTATTGTGGCAGTTCATTCCCATAACTGTCAAGGAAACTTATTAATCGAGCCAGTGCTAACTCGTGGGTTTTATTTTTCACTACATCTGCGCTGTCATCACTGTAAACTGGCATACAACTTTGAAAATGCGACAGCTAACAATTCTAATGATTCAGCTCGCATCATTAATTTGCGTTCTGTATTGACTTTCCTAATTATGGGGGGTACCCGTAATTATGCTACAATATTCTCGGAAGTTATGGAGTGTCTAAAACCAGTCCATGATAGTCGCTGGAGGGTTCTGGTTCGTACTGTAGCTGATGCAACGAAAAGGTTATCTATTGGTAACAGCAATAATGAGGGCCGGAAGCTCTGGTTACTAATGGCTGCTGATGACGAATTTTCAACACCAGCCACTATATATAATGTTGCAGTTACTTTCGATGCAACATGGCAAAAGCGTGGCCATACTTCCCTCTACTGTGTTGCTTACGTCATGTCTACACTATCTGGTGCTGTACTCGACACATTTGTGGTCTCCAAGTCATGCTATACTTGCCGTCAATTTGGCAGTTCAAAGAAAGTTCCACAGCATAACTGTTCAGTAAACTTCACCGGTACTAGTGCAGCTATGGAGACATTCGCAGCTCAACAAATGTGGGGCCGTTCAATCCAATACCATAAGTTGAGATACAAAGAGCTTCTCAGCGACGGCGATAGTTCAGTTTTTGCAACATTGCGAGACAATGCCCCATATGGTGATGATTATCCTGTGGAGAAATTTGAATGCATCAATTACGTTGCTAAAAGAGTTACTCATGGCCTGGAGAATGTTCGGCAAGCTAAAAAACTTGGAGGTGTTGGTGGTTTGACACAGAAGAACATATATAAGCTTAGCAGCTTTTACCGGAATACAATCGTTTCCCATGTCGCTAATGTAAACTATAAAGAACTATCCGATTCTGCCCTGACCAATCTGATAAAAACCATTACCACAGATATCAAAGCAGCCATCCATCACTACACGAACTATAAAGATCCCCGGAAGCAACATAAGTTTTGCCCTGAAACTTGGTGCAAATTCAAGAAGAAGGACCCCAGCTATAAGAACAAACATTTCATCAAACCTGAGTGGCACCAGTTCATAATGCCGGTGTACGATAGGTTAACAGACCCTGAACTAATAAAGCGTTGTCTGCCAGGTTTGACCCAAAACCAGAACGAATCCATACACAGCCGCCTATGGGGTCGTATTGGAAAGGACAAGTTCCAAGGGCTATCAACTCTCTCTTTCCATGCTTACTATACAGCCCTGATCCACAATCGAGGTGCTTCAACCACAATGATTATAGCCAATGCCATCAATCTAAATCCTGGACTAGCCCTTTTACGATCTTGTAGACAAAGAGATCGAAAACGTGTAGCCAAAAGTCTTACAATCAAGCCGTCAAAGAAAGCTAAAGTTGCCAAGGACACTTCCACTTATCAAGGCGGAGCATTCTAATTAATTCTGATTTCGTTTAGAACATTTTTCATATTTTCATTTTATTTTAGAACAAATTCTTACAATTTTTCTATATTTCTCCCTGTGCTTCATTATAATTATTGCAATTATTATCATACTAACCGCGAATCCTGCACTGCAACTATACATTTATTTTGCAAAAGACGTGCTGCGCGAAGGCCCCCACTAATTTGAATTTTTTTTATTTACTATAGCTCAGAAACACGGGCTTTGCAACAAAATTTTAATTCACCCTTTCTCTAAGTTGATGTTTCTCTACAACTTTCAAATTCATCATTTTCCCATAGGACCAATAGTTTTCTTAAATAGCGAAATTTATTACCTTTTTAATTATAACTATATTAGTTATAAATAAATAAAAAAATTATTGCATACTGGTTTGATTTCAGGGCGATATGTGTCTCCATGCGAAGTTTCAGCATCATTCGTTTTGTGGTACTCGAGTTAGAAGTTAGAAACAAATATCATACAAACAGACAGACTGACTCTACAACTTTGTTTGTAATTTAAAAAAATTTTTAATTAAAGCCGTTTTTCTCAGATTTTCAAAAAAATAATTTTTTTGCACGTTTGTTGCTACTACTTTTGAACCGCTGGATGGATTTTGATTCTGTTTTCGGCATCTTGTAGCCAAACATTCAAGCTTTAATATGAATTACCAAAATTTTGATATTTGACGTTGATACAAAGTTATAAGCTTTTTTGTCAGTAAAAAACGAAAAATTGAATCTTTGAGACTTGATGACGTCATATCTTTGTACCCAGAGTGAAAAAAAAAATTTTGGTAATTCAAATAACAGTCCATGAAATTATAAAACTAATGTAAAAGGAATTTACGAAATTCGTTTAAAAATACAGTAGTAGTAGTGAATTATATTTTTAACTGGTTTATAATACATTATGCTAATTAAGACGGCTCATTAACATCTAATTATCATAATTAGGTGAAAAAAATTTTTTTTTTTTTAAATTTAGTGTTTTGTTATTAAAATGAACCATAAATTGTTGCCAGGTGTAGAGCCATTCAAAAGTTACATGTGATGTAAGTTCGGACACACAAAGTACACTTCAAGGTGTGATGTCCCCCCTTAAGGAAATATAAATTATCTGAATTTACCTCTTCAGAATTGTGTGGATTCAAATAGATTTAATCATAATAAATGTACTAATCATAATAAATGTACTAATAGTAATTATATGTAGCTATAAATTAACCAATCGTAATCATTATCTTGTTGCCTATCAGTTCAAATATGCCTTGGCTTTTCAGCAATATTCTCTACCGAAATACAGGAATTTTCCAGGATGTCATCTTTGCTAATGAAATATTTTTGGGTGGAACATATGTCCATAATTTATCAGTATGCTGAATTGTGGCTGCTTTATACATATGGAGAATGTTATGTCGGCTTGTTAATAAAATTGCATTGCTTCTGAAATAAGTTCAGGTTCTGAAATAAGAAATAAGTTTCTAATGTTCTTTGTTAACATAAAACTCCAGTACATATAACACACATGCATGTAATCCAAATGCTGCATAATTTGAACTGTTCCTTGGTAGCATATAGTTTCAGAAGAGACTGCATTATATGGTGGTGGTCATAAATCCTGTATCGTTAAAATCCTATTTCGGAGGAACCATAGGAATTCCTTAACAATTTTCAATGGTGGGGGTTTTACAACTGAACATTTTATTGCTGTGTCACACAGCCTGTGTGCAAAACCAATAACAGACTCATTTCTAACTAGACAGTGCAGTTGGCTGTGCATAAGTCTTCTTCCACACAGCATGACTGGTCGGTCTGCTTTGAAGAACCCCGGTTTGAAGGTAAAATTCACCATTAAATTCTAAGAGAAATGTTGCACTCTTGAGTGACGAAATGGATTACTGCACGATGTATACCGTTTGTGATTGCTGTGGGCGATGCATCCAATGACAGTGTCCATTCATTAAAAAAAATGTCATAGAAAAAAGATCTCATGGACTGACATACCCATTCACGACCCAAGTAAGGCATCAGAAGACTATAAGATGTATCACTAGAGGGGGGAGGGGGGGGGGGGGGGGGTGCTCATAGGAGCAGGCAGCTTATAATTGGTTGAATTATAAATAGTTAACATTAGAATGGATAAGAATAGATAATAATGGTGTGAATCATTTCTGCTACTTGGGATAATGGATAATGGATATGAGTACAAGGCTTGTCTTTGAATAGGTAATGGCAAGGCACTCATGTATTTGACTCCTGTGCTGTGCTGTGCTGTAACTTGTGAAAGTACATAATAACCCTACTCATAATAAGCCTCATACACAATAATGATATGATGGGTTCATAGTGTTAAGGATGATGCCTCTCCAACCAGACCCTATACTTCTTGGGAAACGTTGCATTGGTCCCATCAATCTTGATGTAAATCAACAAATGCTAACAATATAGTCAATACCGCATGAGTGGTACTGATACTGAATTTAATTTACTTTGCCAGTAAATCTGAGATACATAATGCGCTGATTGCAACTGATCATCCTGTGCTTGAACGTATATCATGGCATTCGGTTGGCGAGTGTATCCGTAATCGAACGTAAGCGATAACACTGGTCTGGATAGGGCAGGGTATTTAATTTACATGGCAGATCGCGAACTTAGGAGGTGCTGCATTGTGGAGATGGTCAGAGATGCTTCCCAGTGGTGTGTCAGACATATGTATGCCCTACAGCCCTACAGACAACTTACTGAATTTGAAATTAGGTAAACATTAATGATCCGTGATTAATTATTAATTATATCACCAATGACTTCATCTGGAAACCCGATAGCTTCTAATTCTTCATAAAATTCATTATATTTTAAATAAATATTGTTTAATGTTTACAACACTAATAATAAACTTAAAAGAACTTAAATAAATGTTATAACATAAGTGAGAAATGCATAAAAGATGCATAATGCATAACAACTTTTATTGTGGCACATAAATAAATTTGTTAATATTGCATTAATATAATATTTGTTATGTAATTCAATTGGACAATTAGTCCATGGGCCAGAGAGCATAGGGGATACTTTTTGGTAACCACCCGGAACTTATATTTTTGGGAAGACCTAGCTTCTGGCCATTCATTTTGATATGATAACAAATCTGAATCGGTAGCTGACTTGGTGTTATCACCGGTTGTCATGGAAATGGTAAAACAACAAACATGCTGTAGTATTCTAATAACTCAATATAAATTCATCGCATCTTTTGAAAAAGATAGCTACTGGTCTAACAATTCTAAATGTGACATCACATTCTGGAATATAACTATTGTTACCATGGGAACGCTGCTAAATGAAAACTTTCATGTTTTAGAAAAATAGCTACCATTCTAGAACAATATAATTATTTTAAAAACAAATTGCCACATTTTATTGAATATTAGTTTTGGAAAATTTTGGTATACTGAGAGTTAAACCTATTTTGTTATAGCGGTGATATATGGTTCCAAAGATATACCCATGTTTGAAATATTTGTATTTTTCATCAATTTAATCTCATTCCACTCTGTTTCAAAATAATGACTTTATATAACAATATTTATGCCAATAAAATACAACCAAGTCGAACAGCGTCCAGTCGAACTCTCTATTAAGATTGAATTGTAATTAAAACAATTTCAATCAACCTTCTTTTTTATCCGATATTTCTCTTTAAACAGAATTACAATCAATCAAATTAACATTTTTTAAGTATAATATGTATTTTATTTTATTGTATTGTATATTTTATTTGGTGCGCTCGTCGAGTTCTCCGTGGTAGAGCTGATCTTCACTTCTAATGAATACCTAAAACCATTTCAATAATCAATAAACAATAAACCAAGATGTGACTACAAATCACTTTAAAACGACAAGTGACATCTAAATGGCATTTCAGATAATACTCCTTCACAGGTTACCATGACTACCTATACAGATGCAATTGAAGATGACTCAGATAAGACACAAACAAATGACTTGAAACCTACCACAAAAGAGAGGTTAGTTCTTTTAGTATATTCACTTCAATTTATATATTTATCACAATTGTTCCTAGATGATTTCTGCAAAGATGATTCCTTCGATAATGAAATTTTTGAATACTAAATCCTCTGTATTCTTTGGGGGGGGGGGGGGGGGGGGGGGGGTATTCCCAAACCTTACACTAGTAGGAAAAAAATCATGTAAGGAATGGAGATAGGGGTCGAACTAGTGTAAGAGTTTTATACTCAGTTTGCAGGTACAGTAGACCCAAAGTACGTGTTCCAAACGCTGTAAGGAATGGAGAAATTGGGTGAAATTATGTAAGGGTTATTACACCAACAGTAATAGATGAGTAGACTTAACATTTGATATTATTCTAGGCAGTAGAACATTGGGTTATGGTTTATACAGGGCTGCATGAGCTGCCCCCACACATAAGGACCACACTGCGCACAATATTGTGCCTTGGCAGCCCCATAGAGAAAATAAGCATGATGGACAGCCCATGACTTTCTTAAGACGCCTCCTAAAGACGCCTGGCCTTGAAGATGCAGCTAATCTCGCGAAAGACATGGGGGGTAGGGAATTGTGGCGGTGCAACTTTGTTGATAAGCCGGCATAAAATTCTTAATGTACGCTGCATTTGGCTTGCCGATTGCGGATTGCATGGTTGTGGCAAAATACTTTTGCCAAGCTGGCATAGCATCTCAATGTGCAGTTTCAATGCAGCAGGCCGATTATAGTATTGTACAGTAGTAATTGCTTATGAGTAGTCCGTCTGCTATTCGCGTGCATCGAACTGCACTAGCGCGCCATCTAGACATCTAGAGGTTTAAAGAGTTTATTTTATTTGGAGCGTTTGGAGCACTTTATAAAAACCTTACACTAGTTCGACCCCTCTTTCCATTCCTTACATGATTTCAACGTCCAATCAAATAATAACTCGTTAACCAATCCCAGGTGTTAATGCAAGAGGTGGTCCTAGTAGTGTAAGGATTGGGAATACGCGCCCGGCTTAATTTTGTAATTAGTCTGTATCTTTGAGTAAGGGTTTGTTTGGAAAACCGAGATTTCGTGACTTTTCCTAAAATTTAATGGGTTATCCAACAGCGCAAACGCCATTTACATGGCCATGTTAGTTTTCGTGCTGTGCTCCCTTTCTGGCACCCATCTCCAGTACTTTCGTACTAAGATTTTCAATAGTTTTCATAATTCACTAAAATTAATTTATTTGCGATATATAGCGGTTTTTTTGGATGCTGAAAGCGATTATAGAACTGCAATATTACATTCGTGAAATTTTTTGTTAATTTTTAAAGTGTCACCTGGGGTAGAAATAAAACAAGTAGTGCAAATATGTTAGTCAAAAATCACGTCAACAGCTTCAGTTCATTCAAATTTCGCCTCCTTCCTGTTGGTACATGACTTGAATTTGCACAACTCAATGCAATGATGTTGATGTTTGTTTTGTAGGCAGATACAGAGTGAGTACAAAACAAAGACTCAACATCCAATTATAAAGACCTGCATAATCATCTAACATGTGTTAACTTTCGTTTATTGTTTTGGTTCCCCCAACACGCCTCAGTAACGTGTTCCTTTACAAACCTGCTCCTTTAAATAGCAATGGGACTTATTGCTCTTATGGACCTAACGCGACTTCACCTCTTTGTTTTGTACAGAACAGGCAGTAAAGTCTTGGGTCTTTGTTTTGTACTCAACTGGCAGATACATGTTGGTGGTTTACAATTGCAATACAACAGAGATAGAGAGAGAGGATAGATTATGGAGCTGGTAGAATATTACAGAAGCCCATATAGGCCATGTCGCGCGCAAATTTCCATGTCAAGCGCGCAAACATTATGCCATTTCAGTGTAGAAACATTTACGCGCGCGACATGAAAGTTTGCCGGCGCGACATGGAAGTTTGCGCGTGACATGGCCCTTATGGGCTTCCGTAGAATATGCATCCAATCAGGTATTACCATATCCTCCTCATCTAACAGCCATCCTATGGGAGAAGATACATTGATGATGGATACTGGGCTTATATAAGATTGGTAGTTGGCTCTGGATAGGAGTCTATCTTTAAACAATATTTACAACGTGGCAGCAAGGTTGACTCGATTTCTCCATGTTTTGAACAGAAAAGACGATTCCGAAGCTCGTTCACGTCATTAACTTCTGACATTCATGTAAAGCAATAAGTATTATGCATAAGTCAGGTCCAAGATTAGCTGATATAGTGTTTATGTTACAATGCGTTATTCTACTTAGAGATCCACACTTTTGATAAACCTGGCATTTCAGGACATCGTTTTCATCCCTTGTAATGTATTTGAGTGGGTTGAAGGTCATTATGGCATTGATTTGTGTCGATTTATTGCCGGCACCCTCATTATCATCTCAGATATGAATGTCACATATTCGATCTAGTCTTTGACGTTTGCTATTGGATACACCCCCCCCCCCCCCCCCCCCCCACCACCCCTTTCAGTGAAACCTGCCTCTGCACTGATGTCTATATTATTCTTAACCTTCCAACATATGTTAATATTTATCATTGGCGAACATTGGCAACTATCAGAATCGTATCTAGTTTTTTGTATCAAGTTTTATATGCCAATTATATCTCAGGTGGTTAGATATTAATGACGTGAACGTGCTTCAGTGTCGTCTTTTAATCTCAAAAAGTGGAGAAATCGAGTCAACCTTGCTGCCACCTTGTACGTATTGTTTATACACCTATATCCAAAGCCAACTAGCAAGCGTATATTTGGAAAAACGTTTAGTATCCATCATCAATGTACCTTCTCCCATTATACTGTAGGTCTGTCTGTTAGATGGGGAGGATATGATAATACCTGATTGGATGCATGTTCTTCCAGCTCCATCATCAATCCTCTCTCTCTCTCGCTCTGCTGTATTGAAATTGTACTACGTCATGTAAACCACTAAGGTATCTGCCTACAAATTAAACTTCATTGCATTGAGTTGTAAAAATTCAAGTAATGCACCAAATGGAAGGAGGAGGAATTGGAATGAACTGATGCAATGATGAAGAATGATGAATCAGATGACGAAGATGATTTCTAATACAGCAATAATTGTATCACATACATTACCTACTCGACTAAGAATACTCTATTTGTTCGGATGACATCATCGCATAGCAATTAAGAATACGTACATAGGCCTACATAATTATGTATTTATTATTAATTAAAGAGGATTTAGTATACAAAAATGTTATTATCGATGGAATCATCTTTGCAGAAATCATAGGAAAAATTATGATAAATATGTAAATTGAAGTGAATATACTAAAATAACTAACCTCTCTTTTGTGGTAGGTGTCACGTCATTTGTTTGTGTCATATCTGAGTCATCTTCAATTGCATCTGTAGTGGTAGTCATGGTAACCTGTTAAGGAGTGTTGTCTGAAATGCCATTTAGATGTCACTTGTCATTTTAAAGTGATTTGTAGTCACATCTTGATTGTATTTTATTGGCATAAATATTGTTATTTAAAGTCATTATTTTGAAACAGAGTGGAATGAGATTAAATTGATGAAAAATAAAAATACTTCAAATATGGGTATATCTTTGGAACCATATATCACCGTTATAACAAAACAGGTTTAGCTCTCAGTATACCAAAATTTTCCAAAACTAATATTCAATAAAATGTGGTAATTTGTTTTTAAAATAAATGGTATTGTTCTAGAATAGTAGCTATTTTTCTAAAACATGTCAGTTTTTATTTAGCAGCGTTCCCATGGTAACAATAATTATATTCCAGAATTATATGTCACATTTAGAATTGTTAGACCAGTAGCTATCTTTTTCAAAAGATGCGATGAATTTATATCGAGTTATTAGAATACTACAGCATGTTTGTTGTTTTACCATTTCCATGACAACCGGTGATAACTCCAAGTCAGCTACCGATTCAGATTTGTTATCATATCAAAATGAATGGCCAGAAGCTAGGTCTTCCCAAAAATATAAGTTCCGGGTGGTTACCAAAAAGTATCCCTTATGCTGGCTGGCCCATGGACTAAATTACAGTAACTAGGTACTTAACAATAGAAATTATTTCTAGTATTTATATTTTTACTTCATTTTAATCTACATATTGGCAAAATTAATGTTGAAGTAGAACAATTTTAAAAGTAAAAGTAACCTCTACTAAGTACGGTGGCTGATTGCGGCCAAGTTTCCGTTTTTATTACATCACAAAGCTAAAATTGTAATTCAGAAAATAATTACTATTTTAATTTTTTTTATGTCCAAAAAATATGGAAATTCTAATTCATATATGAATTACTAGTGGTAATACTAGTAATAGTAATTCATTTATTAATTAGTATTTATATTTTTTTTGATGTAATAAAAACGGAAAATTGGCAGAAATCAGCCACCGTAATTAAGGTTATCATTGTAAATTGTTAAATTCATCATTAATCAATTATTAAAATAATATTATGATAAATTGATGTGAAAAGCAGCTACTAACCTTGAGTAGCCAAATTGAACTGGATCTCCCTGAAGCATTCATTGCAGTCTAGAAAGAAAATAATTTAATATAAATATATTGAGGTTTTAAAAGAGGTTTCGTTGTTTACAAAATAATAGGAAAGCATACCAACTAGCTAAAATTTTAATGTTTTGTGATTTCATTTTTGACGGCATCCACGATTTCAGTTTTCATGATTGACGGTACCCAAACTGTCTGTTTGTTTATTCAGGTGTCGTTAATATTTGACGGACAGACAGACAATAATTCGATATACATGACGCTGGCTAATAACGCAGGCTCAGGATGTGAAATCACCGACACGGATAACCCTTTTCCAAAAATAAACGAATTGACATTAAATTTGGCATGAATGATCATCGTGTGGTGCTTAACAACCACTATGACTACTTTGTAGATTTTGTTTGCGTTTGCTGAAATATAAGTCAAAAAGTGTTACATTTAGGAAAAAAATTGCAAAATGTAGAAAAAAATAATATTAAATTAAAAATAACCCATAAAGAGCCCTCCAAGAGCCTTCCTCTTTATTATTATCGGTTCTGGGATGCAACGGGATGATGCATCGGTTCTGTTGTAAAGCATTAATATTATTGAAATTAATTAAAAGTAAAATTAAAAATCTCATTAAAATAGATATATTATAATACCCAATAATTTAATTATAAAGAGCTTTTTCATATACTATTGTGATAAATATTTTACATATTTATGAATTCACATTGAATATATATTAGTTTCCCAAGGAAAAATTTAATATTACGTATAAAAAAGGCAGTTTTTAGTTTTGTGTTGTACAGTAAATTCAATGCTATAGTGTTGGGAGTTAATGTAACTTTTAATGTAAATTCTAAAGCATGGTTGCGATCTCGAAACAAAATAAATTAATCATCAACATATATATACATTTTTTTTTAATTTCATTAAAACATCCATTTTCCATTATAAAAAAAACGGGACCACATCACGCTGGTTGATGATAGTCCATCTGCTTATGGTCCATCTCTGGATTATACTGTACTGTATAACTGTACTATTGAATATAAAAATGTATTATTGACAAACTGCTACTGACGGTCAGGTCAGGTATTCTGGGTCATTGATTCCAAAACCTTGCCACTTCCATACATCATAAAGGAGTTGCCACATGTTGCTGCATAATGTCCAAAGCATACTGTACTTGGGTGAAACGAAACTGTGACAACCAGTGATAATCGGGAATGACCAAGCATGACTTGCAGCTATTTTCCACTTCCGAGCTCACTCAATGTACTGTAGTTGTAAATACTATGTAGTATATACTAGCATGTCATAACTCACTACAATATTTTACCACTGACTACATATTTCCCTCATTTATATTCAATGAGTATTAACCGAATTCTAAATAATTCAATTCAATAAATAATCTCTCATGTAACTTAATGTAATTTGTTCTATAATTTAGGCATTGGCGACCGGTACCTCTCTGAATACAATTATTATAATTTAATTTAGTATTATCTTACAAATTATTATCGTTAACAAATTTTATCAACACTAAATTAATAAATATCATATAGATAAGAAACGTATGACCACCATTCTAACCAAGAATAGTTGTTGTGGTCGGTTCTTTTGTAGTCGAACTAGTAGATATAGTAGTAGTTGTTGCTGGTGGTGGTGGTGGGTTTGTTGTTGTTGGTGGTGGGTTTGTTGTTGTTGGTGGTGGGTTTGTTGTTGTTGGTGGCGGGTTTGTTGTTGTTGGTGGTGGATTTGTTGTTGTTGGTGGCGGGTTTGTTGTTGTTGGTGGTGGATTTGTTGTTGTTGGTGGCGGGTTTGTTGTTGTTGGAGGTTGTTCACTAGTTGTTACTATGCCACCTGAAAATATTGCCAAATCCATTCATTACATTAAATAGTAACGGCAAAACTTTCAGAGCCTAAAAATATGGTAATTAACCGACAAAGTATAAATATGACAATAAATAACCAATAAAGGTAACCAATTGAGTCGTTCCATATCTATTTATATATTTATAATCAATTTCTATTGTACATCAGTAAACAAACTTATTCGGCCTAGACGAAATATCCCACTTAGTGTAACTCCTCACGTCCTCAGTTTATAATTCCTATTTATTCAAAGTTGTATATAATGTACAGTGTATATAATGTACAGTGTATATAATGTACAGTGTATGTACAGTGTATATAATGTACAGTGTATATAATGTACAGTGTATATAATGTACAGTGTATATAATGCACAGTGTATATAATGTACAGTGTATATAATGTACAGTGTATATAATGTACAGTGTATATAATGTACAGTGTATATAATGTACAGTGTATATAATGTACAGTGTATATAATGTACAGTGTATATAATGTACAGTGTATATAATGTACAGTGTATATAATGTACAGTGTATATAATGTACAGTGTATATAATGTACAGTGTATATAATGTACAGTGTATATAATGTACAGTGTATATAATGTACAGTGTATATAATGTACAGTGTATATAATGTACAGTGTATATAATGTACAGTGTATATAATGTACAGTGTATATAATGTACAGTGTATATAATGTACAGTGTATATAATGTACAGTGTATATAATGTACAGTGTATATAATGTACAGTGTATATAATGTACAGTGTATATAATGTACAGTGTATATAATGTACAGTGTATATAATGTACAGTGTATATAATGTACAGTGTATATAATGTACAGTGTATATAATGTACAGTGTATATAATGTACAGTGTATATAATGTACAGTGTATATAATGTACAGTGTATATAATGTACAGTGTATATAATGTACAGTGTATATAATGTACAGTGTATATAATGTACAGTGTATATAATGTACAGTGTATATAATGTACAGTGTATATAATGTACAGTGTATATAATGTACAGTGTATATAATGTACAGTGTATATAATGTACAGTGTATATAATGTACAGTGTATATAATGTACAGTGTATATAATGTACAGTGTATATAATGTACAGTGTATATAATGTACCATGTACAGTGTATACTGTATAATGTATAGTGTATATAATGTACAGTGTATATAATGTCAATATAATGCACCAGTTCAGCACACAGATTATGAATATTAATCTATGTTATAATTATTATGCAAAACAACCCAATTAAGGCTATTGTGTAAACATACTCGGGTAGGAACTGCTTGTGAACATAAAAGTCGCTAGAAAAAGATAACAATATCAGGAAAAGATTACAAAACAATAATACCGAACAACAGTAGGACACAACTACAGATAGAAACATTGTCAGGTCTCACCACACACACTGAATAACTTTCTAACAAATATTTAATATGCAGCAATAATCACCCTCTATGACTACAGATTGCAGAACAATGGTAATCTATCGTTGTACGGTACATTATGCCATTGGCTGTGCAGGTCAGAGAAGAACACCTTGGTCAGATAAAAATTTTAACTTTATCTAAAACTTAATTTAACTTAATCTAATAGCTCAATTTAATTTTTGGAATGCTTATTTGTCGCTCATCTAAGAAGTATACGTGATACAGTAATATTAAGTATAATAACAACAGTTAATTAAAAGTCTGGCTGGTAAAACGCTAAGGTTTTAGGAGTAAAACGTTATATATTTCCTGGCCTGTTTCCAGTACTCTAATGCAGGAAAAACTAAAAAACTAAAAATCTTCACCACACATTGACAAACTGCACATTTACGATTTAAATTTCCCTCCACCCGTTAAGGGTTTAGACGGATGATAGCGATGGTGATTGGACGAGCTGTGATGTTGTATGACGTACAATAGTAATTGGGCGTTTTAACTAATTAGTGATAGTTGTTTAAATATTAATGATAGGCATTTAAATGTAGCAATGGACGGTATGTCAATGCCGTTAATTGTGTTAGTATGCGTAACGGGTGCACATTTGAACGCATGTCATTAATATTTAAACAACTAACTATCATTAATTAAGCCGCCCAATTACCCTAGGTTATACACCGATCATAGCTCGTCCAATCACCAACACTCTCATGCGGCTAAAACCCCAATTGGGTGGAGGGAAATTTAAATCGTAACTGTGTGCTTTGTCAGTTAATGCGGTGAAGTTTTTCCTACATTTGAGTACTGAAGCAGGCAAAGAATCAGATAACGCTTTATTCCTAAAACCTTAGCGTTTTAATTTAACCAATCAGACTTCTAAATAACTGTAGATATTATACTTAATATTACTGTATCATGATCCCGCTGGTTTCAGCCATACACTTTATTACAGAAGTGGGCACGGCACTTCAAATTTTGAAAAATATGAGATACGGAAAATACCTCCACATTTTGACTTCAGTGCATTTTTATGTCTCGCTGAATCGAATGAGATTACTCTAAAAACCAGAATACATAGTGGTACCTCATAAAAAATTAAGGCATGGCACCTCGAATTTCGAAAATTAACATTTAAAACTTTAGTGTTTTTCCAAATCTCATAATTTTAAACATTTGAAGTATGCCATGCCCAAATTTTGGTGCACCAAAAATGACGTACCACATTACATTTGGCAAATTCTCCACAAAAAAGGGTAGATAAAAGATGTGGTTGTACAGTTTTACAGCAATTTTCATCCAGAGGGTCGATCCCCCCCCCCCCCCCCCCCCCCTCCCCCCTCAGTAATAATTGGGTTAATCTTGGACATCCCACTGCCAAACGTGCATCAGTCTAAACCTCCTAAGAATAAGCCAAATTGCTTTTCTATCAGCCATATCGATCCTGTGTTCTGGAGATAATAGCTGTATAAATTAAACAAAAATTACTCCTATAAATTTTCTCTCCTCTTCATATTTTTACTTAACGATTTTTTTGGTCGTGAACTTTTCAACACACAATTTTTACCCCGGATATTTTACTTCAAAACTAGATCCAGTCTACTGAGAGCGGAATCTTATTGACTTTTTAAACTGGGTAATTATGTCAGACATCTGTCACAGATGGTAATCCTGGGACATTTCGAAGTTGGTCGAACATTATTGGTCGTTGGTGATTAAATGTGCGAGATAGTCAGTCCATCTATCAGAACTCCTCAGGCATGGATACCTTTATAAACAGTTGGCAAAACTGGTGAATCCCACTCTCTTGTTGCCATATCATATTGCTTGTCGACTTGCTGTGAAAACCATATCCAGATATTTGGACAAATAGATACTGTACATTCGGAATTTTTCCAAAAATGTATAAACTAGACATCAAATCTGACTTCTACAACTGAGACCATGCTTGACACATTTACTTAGATAGATAAAGAAACCCTCAATCAGAAAGGTAGGATTAATACCTATATATATTTTACTTACAGTCACAGCACATTTCGTCCTGATGATTTCCACAGTGAACATATCCATCACATCTGTGTTCATCAAATATTGGACGACATCGATAATCGCAGAAATATTGGGCATTATCATCAATAAATGGGTCTCCTGGACACATTTCTGTAATTATTAGATAATAAACTATTAGATAGTAACTTTATTTTCAAATCATAATATACAAAAAGAGTACAGCCATCACCCAATACCTTTTATACCATGTTTAATACTATATTTAAATTGCCCATAATTTCATAGTTAAACACAAAGCGGATATAGTTTTAGTATAGTTTTTAATTTATTAATCAGTATAGGCAGGCCATTTTGTGGTTGTATAGACCCGCACCACACCTCGGAACTTAGCCCACAAGCCCATGACAGGAGCCCATAGCGATATGGAGACAAGGCGAACTTGACCATAGACTGGGGAATTATATGGAGGTGCCATTGAAAACTCTCACACAAACTCTCTCCGGTATCCCCCCATTGTTTCGCTACAATAGCCTCGTCAATATGTTTGATGGGGATCTGGGCCACGATGCATAAGACTCCATCTGCTGTTCCACCATATTTGTTCGAGAGAGTCGTTTTGAAGTGAGCTTGATTTTACATTTCAGTGTGAGATTTTCTTGATTCATTTGGATGTCTTGAACTGCCATATGGTCTGTGCGGTCGTCCGGTTCACAGTTGGGACTTGTACCAGAAACCTCATCTGAGAGATTTGTAATAGTTAATTAAAGTTCATCTGGATGGTTTAACATTTTATCCTGTTTGTCAAGAATATTTTACCAGAATATTTTCCTACTAAATCGAGGCAGCTGGTGAGTTTATTAGCAGACGACATATTCACTGCACTTATTAGTTATTTATGTAGTTAGAAACTCTCACAGTTTACTTTCAGTTCTGCAGGCACAATATAGATAGATATACTATTGCTATAGTTATTGGTGTTGGTGTATGCCGGTATGCAGTTCAGCATTGCTATAACGATACCAAAAGTACTTTATGCTCAGAGAAAAGCCTTTTTAACATTTTCGATAACAGTTAGCTCTTAGTGTATTTGGAGCTGAGTATGCTACTACAGTACAGTACTACCGTAACATCACTAACCTTGAGTAAGCAAATTAAACTGGATTTCCCGGAAGCATTCACCGCAGTCTATAAATAAATGTAAAATGGATTGTAGAATGAACTGAAAGTCTACTAAGAATTCACTTTCAAATAAAATTAGTTGTCTAATATTATAATCTATACAAAATAAGTGAATGATTAGGAAAATTTTTATAATAAAACGAAAAAATACTTAATAGATATATAATATATCCATATTCAAGTAGATTAAAATCATATTAGTCAATTGAAAATAATTGCTCTTATTTGAATATTATACTCCCACAAATCTGCTCACAGAAAAACGAGCACCAACCAACCATCACTAGAAATAGACATGTCTTCTTAGTAAAGTACAATGGTGCAGTGTATCATTGCGATTTATCTCAACCTAGACTTGACTTTCGCGAGATTATCCGGCTTAGCATTCATGTATTTGTTATGTTCCATCCAGATATTAGTGCCCTCAGCAGTTAAGAGCAAAGAGCTAAGCTAATGGTTCTAAGGCTGCTATAAATAATTGAAACATTAGTATTAGTATTAGAAACATTAGTAAATAATTGATTAAATAAATTTAGTGGAATTTCTGACATTATTGCAATTTGAACAATCATTTGAAAGTAATAGTTCGGGTTACATGACATTTTTTAGGATTTAGGCAGTCACAACTATCACCATGCAAAGATTTCTACAAATTCGGACACAATTTGTCCAGACATGAGTTGTCGATCCCTAGATGGGGGCAGCACTTGTTTCACTTCAGGTATTCCTTGGAATCAGCCTAAAAGATTATCCCATTCAATATATAATTTTACCCGAATATTCTAGTTAATATTCTAGATAAGGAACACAAGTATTTGTCATCCTAACCAAAAATCGTTGTCGTGGTGGGTTCTTTTGTAGTCGAGCTTGTAGATATAGTAGTAGTTGTTGCTGGTGGTGGTGGTGGGTTTGTTGTTGTTGGTGGTGGGTTTGTTGTTGTTGGTGGTGGGTTTGTTGTTGTTGGTGGTGGGTTTGTTGTTGTTGGTGGTGGGTTTGTTGTTGTTGGTGGTGGGTTTGTTGTTGTTGGTGGTGGGTTTGTTGTTGTTGTATGTTTCTTAGTAGTAGTTATTATTTCGCCTGAATAATATAATATCAATAATATAAAAAAATGATAAATTATTATAAGCAACAACATGTGAACACAAATAGACCAATTTATATATAAGATCGCTTTGGGATCTTTCAGTTCATTTAACTGTCTATCTTGTTTTATTACATATTATTATATTGTAAGCGAAAAGTTTTGATTTGCTCACCAAATCGTTTAATAATAATAATAATAATAATCAATATCAATATCAGTATCAGTATCAATTATTATGTAAACGCACAAAACTCCCTACCCCAAACTCTCCAACAGACTCTCTATCTTGTTGACTGCTGAAACACTCAATGCACATACATGCGTTGCAATCACTACAAAACATTGAGACCCACGTCAAAACCCTCGCCACCTGTCTAGCTCCATACAGAGCAGCAAGTCGATTATAACACTTTATACAATGCTTTCATTTCTTCCTAATACTTTTGTCTCTTAAATTTATTGACTTACTTACAATCGGCAGTATTGTTGTCCAGAAATGCCAGTTCAATAAACGGCCCAACTAAAAGTTATTACGTCAATGGATGTACCTTTCAGTTTGTTATATAAGAATCAACTGTTGACAATGCCAGTTCCTAACATTATTGCAACTGCAAGTTTTTTGTACTAACGATGTGACCATGTTGACAATGTTTATGAACAATACTATGCTTATATTATAGCTCCTTACGACACCAGTAATCATATTTGTACAGCAGATGTACTATACTAATACATGAGACATGTTATGAAGTTCTTCATCTCAATTCTGGAGTTATTGGTACCCAATTCATACATTGTGAACTTCTTGTTATAGTGCGCATATTTAAGAACTGATCGGCTTTCCTGATGGTTTCTTTTACCATGAGGTCTACAACTGTTTTGTTTAGAACAAAACAAAACAGAAAATATAAAATGGAAATGATTTAGTATTTTGTTCAAGAAACAAGTGCTGAACTAACTTCTATGTTTTCAGTTGCCCCAAGTTGTGGAAAGATTTTACTCTTATCAGCTCCCATCCCCATCCATAACGATGCATCTTCTTCCAATAGTTGGGAGTATGTCTATAATTCCTTCCTACCTGAGGTGGCTGTAGAGCTCATTGAGTTGATTGATAGGTCGAAAATATCTATATCAAAGCCACATTCAAACATAGCTGTACTAGTATCATTTGAGTCACTGTAATCATCATCATCACATAATCGATACAATCGGAACACCTTCTTCATCATCACTACCACTCTCTTCCTTCACTGTCATCCACCACAATTAGTTCAGTAACCAGACTTTCAGATATTTGCATACATTACTGTACTGAGTGTACCCAATACTAACTAAATAATAAATTTAACTTGTTGTGTACCCTAATTTTTGTCAACTTAACTTAATTATAATAATTAAGTAATCTTTGTTGCAGTGAACAAGGATTAATTACACTGCAATAAGAATAAACTCACATTTGAGCTATGGTGCACATAACAACATTAGACGCAAAGTGGGCTTTGATAACCAATAAAGATTTCGCATTAGTTATATCCTATTGACATAGTGCGAAATACGCACCTGAAAAATACCACACCTAAAAAATCTTAGGTGACATCAGTTGGCACCATGGAGAACAGATATGATGTCAGTTGTTATAAAAAATGACTATGTTACTATGACTATGATTATGATTATGTTACTATGCACTAGTGTGTAATAAAAATCACTTTTTAGCTCCAGTCATCTTGAAACTTATACAAAAGTGGCCATTTTCAATGTGAATACCATATTAAAAAACCTTTTTTGAAAATATAAAGTGGAAGACGTGTCACATGGGCTCTAAATTTTCAAAAATATGACAATTTTTGATTTTTTCCCGCTTAGTGGTTAGATGATGAGGAAGTGCATTAAGATGATGGAACTTGAAGAAATTTTCAATAACACTCAGTTTTTTCAAACAAACTATGAAATTTAACATAAAAACGATGGAATCAAGTGTCACATGTATACCAAAATCTGTGAAAAAATGCAAAATTAATGATTTCTTATATATTGGTATATTATTAAAATTAATCATTGTTTTTATGATATAATTGATTTATTACAATTTCCTAGCAGCAAGACGAGATCTAATTAATTTTTCACGAGAATCTTGACCACTAACTTCAAGGGATACTGCACTTATAACTGGAATAACACGTTCTACAGCCTGTGTATGACATGATGGGTATTTTAGTTCTAATGATGGATTTTCAAAGTGTTCCCAAATGACCTCACTTGTGAATTTAGACAGTACAGGTGGAGTTGTCACCTCAACTTCTGGCCAGTACACCATCTCAGTATAATCAGTTGCCATGAGATTAATTGATGAAACAACAAATTGCCACACATTTGATTTATGTTCACCATGGTTTTCACGAGCTTTAACAATTCGGCGAGCTGCTAGCTGACGAATATATGGCCGTTTATCTACAATCATACTCAACAGAATGTTTTCAGGGTGAGAAAAGTACGAATTATGTTGCAAAACCTTATCCACAATAGCCTTGCAATCTGGATCAAGGTAGCGACTATATGAGATCATAGAGAATAGGTTAATGGAACCATCAGTGATGCGCCAATTCATTTTAATTTGAAACCAGCTTGGTGCATAGACCCTTACAATAAATGTAACTACTTTCATCAACTCATTGGCAGGATCTAACTGGCTGACATACAACCGACAGACACGGCTTGCTAAGGTGAGCCAGCGTGAATGAGCCAATTTTCCTAGGTGAATGAGTGCCAATGTTTTATAGCAGTGTCCAGAAATTACACCATTAACAATTCTATACAAGTATTTCTGATCCCAACTGAGTTTTTTTATTACTTTATCGGGAATTACCTGGAAGTTGGGTTATGGAATTGCTTTGAAATCAACAATATCTAGTGCAGACAAATTTCCAACAATTTGTATGCCTATTACACCTTTGAAGGAATTTGGCCCACATGTTGAACCATCAAGTATAAGTGAACAGGTGGCGGAATGGCAGCTCATTAGCATGTAATGAACAAATTGACCATTGAATTGGTCTTTCAATATGCTTTTCCAGAAGTCGAATGATTCCACCATTACAACCAGTGTTCACATTAGTTCCATCATTCCCTAGAAGGTGTATATTATTCAGCTTATCCAATTTATCGAAATATGCAATAATATCACTAGCATGAGAAGCAGCTGTACCATGAGTATAGGCACAACATGACCAAGGTATTCAGACCCTGGCTCTGAGATCAGGGCAACATGATGTTCTGAATGTGTAGACTTCCTCCCATAATCATCAATATATAATGCTGGATCATTACGTCCATCAAAATATAACCCCTCTATACAATGAGACGTGTTTACAAATTCATTTGTAATCTTGGATCTGATAGAGTGACGTCCACGTCCACGGAACAATTTCGTTGAAGAGACTGGATTTTTACTAGAATGACAAACACTTATCAGTGTTGCAGAAGAGATTGCTGCTGCAGCACGATGCGAAACACCATAACGATCGGCAACCAAAGCTACATTAGATAGGGCTTTCTGTGAAGGGCCTATCTTTACACCTATCTTTATCTTTAGTAAATCAGAACCAGGGTCATTATCCACATTAAACATAGACTCAGAATAACTTGCATCACTATCGTAATTGATGTCAACAGATAGTGCATCAATGTTGAATAACTTGACAGATTTGGTTGGTTTATTTCTGGCCTCTTTCCTTTCATCTTTCAATCCGACGTTTCAATGCAGAGGAAACTGGTATATCAACAGATCCAATAAATAACTTTCTCTCTGATTTCTGATCATTCGCAAAATGCAACTCCCGAGGGTGAGTTTTCTTTAAATTAACAATATCAAACAGACATTCATGTTTCTCCTTTACTTGTTGGAGAAGTGAAGTGTATTTTTCTTGATCACGGCGACTTATCTGCACCTTGTTAAGTTTTGCCCTCACTTCATTTAAGTAACTTACAATCTTTTTAATAACTCCACTTCTGGTATATGTTGCAACTGATGCCTTTTGATATATAAGAAGAACATCATCTGCAGTATGCTCTGCAACCAAACGAATTGTAGGATCTTTGCTGGTTCCTGTAGTAGCTTTATATTCCTGTTTCACAAACTGACTATGCCGAAGCACATCTCCAATAGTTTGCAACTGAGTTTCAGGTAGCTTTGTAGGCAACCCATATATTTTTGTTATTGAACTGCGGCTTTCCATATTCGATTCCAATAAAAGTACAGTAGGTAAAAACGAATATTATATAAATATAATAAATCCGAAATTCAGAACAAGCCAACGCAACAGTACAAAGGGTACTCTAACAGTGCAGTCTAGTGTCGTGAAATGGAAATTTCAGAAATCAAATAATCAAACCGCATATATGTGATTTGGTATGCCAACAACAGTTAAAGTTTTTATCACAAAAGGGCCAATAAAAATATAGTTAAGGTTTAGTTTCTGTTTACTGTTTCTTGTTACAAATTCTGGTGTATATCAGTCAGTCTAACCATGCTTAACGCAATAACAAAGAAATACTGCAGCCATTCATTACCTATCTATCAAACATATCAACAGATAGCCTATCAGTATCCCATACAGAGTGTCAGACAGGTAAATTTCAGGGACTTTACACTTATCAGTGATAAATACTGTACTTGTAATTACTGTTATTAACCAAGTATGGATAAACCAAACCAGATAGTCTGTCTGCAGTACCTTCACCTACTGCAGTACAGCAATTAAAAATTACAGTTAAATTACATTAATAATTTACAAAAATTAAAAAGTACAGAACTGGGTGAAGTGGAAAGAGCTGAATGTAAATTCTGAAATCAAATGATAACTGCTGAATTGTATCCCTAATTAATAAAGTAGAAGGCCTACTGGTTACTGCACAGTATAGCAAATGCTTTTAGAACTACAGTAACTACAGTAGTAAAACGCTCCCTAAAATACATAAATTATTTAGTTTGGGTATGAATTATGATTGCATTGAGTGTAATCTTAGAATAAATTACTTGGCTATTTACTTTGGCTCAACATTAATTATATCATAAAAAAGTACAATTTTCAGAATTTTGAGTACCTATGTGTCAAATGATAACTTGGTAACCATGTAGAAATTAATTATTTGTTAGAAAAAACAAACTATCACCGACTAATACTTTAAGTTCTAGGATCTTACTTCAATGACTTGTCACCTAACCACTATGTGGGAAATTATCAAAAATTGTCAGATTTTCGAAAATTTAGACCTCATGTGACACGTCTTCCACTTTATATTTTCAAAAACGGTTTTTTAATATGGTATTCACATTGAAAATGGCCACTTTTGTGGAAGTTTCAAGATGATTGGGGCAAAAAACTGATTTTTGTTACACCCTACTATACACATCCACACTACAGGAAAGCAATTCATATTCTCTCCCGCAATTCAGTTCTACACAAGGAATGCTCAATGCATTATCTTTCCTATTGGCTGTTTACACGTCCTCATTATCGAGAATGTTTGAATTTCACACCGGTGTTCATTTAGCGCTTTATGCGTTAGCATTTATAAAAATTCATAGTTGAATTTTTATCATCACGTGTTTTCTTGGGCTATTAAATCTTAATAAATATAACCAGAAATTATTATTTATTATTATAATAAATAATATTAAACTAACAGTCGTCGCAGCACATTTCGTCCTGATTATTAGCACAATGGGAGAATCCGTCGCAGCGAGAATCTGAATTCATCGGAAGACAACGGTAATCACAGAAATATTCAGCATTCTCATCAGTAAATGGGTCTCCTGGACACATTTCTAGAATTATAATTTATGTAATTTTTAGGTAAACTGAGTATTGCAAGAGAATTCCTTATCAGTAATCTCATTAACCCTATTAAACCCGGGGGGTCGACCCACACCCGTGTTTTTTTTGTTATAATTCTGAAATACCCGCAGTAAGGAATTATAAATTTTTTTTATGGCTTATCCTATTACATTCCTTATAGTGAAAACGGTTTTGAAAAATATCGGAAACTTATCGAGTTACAGCACCAATTTTAAACCCTACTTTTGGCAATATTTTTAAGACGATTTTTGAAAATTACATTTCCTGAAATATGATTTGTAACATCTATATTTTTGAATTACACCGTTTTTTGGTGTTCCCAATTAGATGGAATACAAAAAAAATATGCTAGAAATATCAAACTTATTTTTTTCGGAGTGCGCCATATTTTGGCGCTAGCACCAAAATTTTGGTGGTAGCGTATTATTAAAGCCAAAAGATGCAATAATTATATGAAGTGATTATAATACAGTAGGATGGTATAATGAGCATATAGTAGTAGTTGTTGTACAGAACAAAGGGGACAATATTGTTTGGGAATTGGCTCCATACACACAGCCAGGATGAGTACCTGGGATTTGAAGTGTACATACAAGGGTGTTGGTTGAAGTGTTAAATTAGAGCGGCCAGATGTGTATGGCGTCTGATTTGAGCCAAAATACCTTAGAATTACATATGTGTACCTTACATTTTTCATTAGCTTATATTTATAAGCATTCGCTTAAAAGTATGGTATTTTATTGCATTTGAATTTATACATCGCTTAAAAGTAAGCTATGTTTTATGAAGTTGACTTTAATAAATCGCTTAAAAGTAAAGTATTTTTTACAAGTTCTCTTAAAACATTGCTTAAAAGTAAGCTATGTTTTTTGTATTTGCCTTGAAAATCGCTTATAAGTAAGCTAATTATTTGCAATTGCCTTGAAAATCGCTTAAAAGTATGGTATTTTATTGCATTTGAATTTATACATCGCTTAAAAGTAAGCTATGTTTATGTAGTTGACTTTAATAAATCGCTTAAAAGTAAGGTATTTTTACAAGTTCTGTTAAAACATCGCTTAAAAGTAAGCTATGTTTATGTAGTTGACTGTAATAAATCGCTTTAAATAAGGTATTTAATTGCAGATCTGTTCCAACGTTGCTTAAAATGAAGTATGTGTTTATGTAGTAATATAGTTTAAAGTAAGCGATGTTTTTGACAGTGTCGTTTAAACATAGTTTAAAGTAAGCGATGTTTTTACAGTGTCGTTTAAACATAGTTTAAATTAAGCTATGTTTTTGCAGTGTTTTGTCCAATCAAAAGCGTTGTTGACAATATCTGCAATTAGTAAATAGATCACGAGAGGGCACTGTTGAGCAATTGTTGTATTCCAGTATTCGATCAGCAAAATTGAATTTCTGATATGTAGGGTACACGGTACGGACAGTACGGTTAACAGTATAGTTACAGAGTACTGCAGTAGCCAGTAGGTATGTCATCTGAAAATTTCATCTTTGAAATTGAGAGCCTAATACGGGCCAACAAATTGCAGATGATACATATAAGCAGCAGCTACTTTGATGCCGAGCAATAGGTAAACTTAATAACCAATGCAGCCATTCATGGAGGCTTCGATTTAAATCAATTATTCCAGAATTACGTGTTGTACTGGTATCGGCGGCCCTAGGGCTATTACCTGTATTCCCATTCTCTATTAGGCGATCCAGTACATCAATCTTATATTGAAAAATACGTGTTAAATATTCTATTATATTTAAGTTTGAAAATGTCTCATCTTCTGAAATTTGTTGGCACCTCCGTATTAGGCTCTCAATTTCCGAGATGAAATTTTCGGATGCCATACCTACTGCAGTGTAACTACTGTATACTGTTAACCGTACTGTCCGTACATTGTACCCTACATATCAGAAATTCGATTTTGCTGATCGAATACTGGAATACAACAATTGCTCAACAGCGCCCTCTCGTGATCTATTTACTAATTGCAGATATTGTCAACAACGCTTTTGATTGGACAAAACACTGCAAAAACATAGCTTACTTTAAACTATGTTTAAACGACACTGTAAAAACATCGCTTACTTTAAACTATGTTTAAACGACACTGTAAAAACATCGCTTACTTTAAACTATGTTTAAACGACACTGTAAAAACATCGCTTACTATAAACTATATTACTGTATAAACACATACTTCATTTTAAGCAATGTTGGAACAGAACTGCAATTAAATACCTTATTTAAAGCGATTTATTACAGTCAATTACATAAACATAGCTTACTTTTATGCGATGTTTTAACAGAACTTGTAAAAAATACCTAACTTTTAAGCGATTTATTAAAGTCAACTACATAAACATAGCTTACTTTTATGCGATGTTTTAACAGAACTTGTAAAAAATACCTTACTTTTAAGCGATGTATAAATTCAAATGCAATAAAATACCATACTTTTAAGCGAATGCTTATAAATATAAGCTAATGAAAAATGTAAGGTACACATTTGTAATTCTAAGGTATTTTGGCTCAAATCAGACGCCATAGATGTGTAGTGATTATTAGTAATATTTCGGTGTATTAATATGACAATATTGAGTGTAGGACTTCATTCTTGAGTGCATTGCTACATTAAATGTGACCTTTCTGTAATTTATGTATTACTTAGCTCTTCCCTAATTTCATTATTGGTATTATTGGTATATACGTTATTCGCAACGTACTTGCAACAACTCTATTATTGGTGATGTAGTAGTTATTGGACTTGAGAATATCACAACAAATATACATCGTAAGCCAAACCAACCATTCTTATTTATGACACTACCTCTGGGGTCTACTATATATCCTCGACTGGTACAATCCGACAGCAGGTTACCTGTATGAAACCGGAGGTCTAGTGGGAAGGGAAGTCGATATTCTACTAGAAGAGTATTAAGGAACCGGATAATGAACTTTCGATATTCTCACCCCCTATGACGAAAGTTACCTTACATTTGTATTCCGTTACTTCTTCTAAATGGGTGTTTTAACTGTATCCAGTACCAGTAGACCCATTTTTATTAATTAATGAGACAGTAAAATATACAATAAAAAGTAACACTAACCTTGAGTAGCTAGATTCAGCTGAATCACCTTGAAACATTCATCACAATCTATAAAATTAACAAGATATTTAAATCATGCCGTGACACTGGATTTCTGGCCTCAGCATTAAGATTAGTAGTGCTACTACTCGGTCGGACAAGCTCGTACTGTGGAAATTATATCCTTCTAGGCTTCCCGATTCTCCAACGTCATCGCAATTTCTTTCACCTAAATGTTTCATATCCCTTTCAAGTTGGTCTATATTATATATCATAACTGATTGTCCATGGCTACGCTTTCCTTGTGTTAGTTTCCAGAAAAGTAGATATGTTATGTATGACCTCATGTTTACTTCTTCAGCAATGCCAAATGTATCTCATCTGCGTTCAAGGAAAGTGATTGATAGGTGGTATTGTACCATAAACCTCTGCGTGAAGATTATTTTTGCAAAAGTTATATTGCCTCAATCATCATATAATTAAATTCTATACAAAATTTAAAAAAAATCTCATAAATAAATAGAAATGATTTGCAGCATCCTAACCAGAAATGGTTGTCGTTGTGGGTTCTTTTGTAGTCGAGCTTGTAGATATAGTAGTAGTTGTCGCTGTAGGTGGTGGTGGGTTTATTGTTGTTGGTGGTGGTGGGTTTGTTGTTGTTGGTGGTGGGTTTGTTGTAGTTATTATTTCGCCTGAATAATATAATAAATATATATAGATAAAAACATAATAAATTATTTTAAAAAATATTTTAAAGCAATATAATATTCATCGATCTATCTTTATAATCACACCTTTTACTGCTTATTAAATATTAAATATTACAAAATATTATTACAAATTATTATAATAAATAATATTAAACTAACAGTCATCGCAGCACAATTCGTCCTGATTATTAGCACAATGGGAGAATCCGTCGCAGCGAGAATCTGAATTCATCGGAAGACAACGGTAATCACAGAAATATTCAGCATTCTCATCAGTAAATGGGTCTCCTGGGCACATTTCTGGAATTATAATTTATGTCATATTTAGGTAAACTGAGTATTGAAAGAGAATTCCTTATCAGTAATAATCTCATTAACCCTATTAAACCCGGGGTGTCGACCCCCACCTGTAGTTTTTTTGTTACAACTCTGAAACACACGCAGTTGGGAATCTGAAATTTTATGGCTTATCCTATTACATTCCTTATAGTGAAAACGGTTTTGAAAATTATTGGGAACTTTTCGAGTTATAGCACCAATTATAATCCCTACGTTTGGCACTATATTTGAGACGAATTTTGAAAATTAGATGAAATGTTAGTGAATCCAATCCGCTGTACACCACCCAGTGAGAAAATGGGGAAGTGTGATTTACGAATCACAATCAAGTATGCAATATTATACCCAATATAATATTGCATACCGGGAGGGAATAAGGGAACAGGCAACATAATGCCAGGTTGCAGATAGATAGCAACATATCTCAGGGAGAAGCCAACATAGGGTCAGAGGAGATAGGGAGTGGCCAAAGGGAAAACCAAACAATGGTAGGACAGCATACGACCAATTAACGCGCATCTATTGGTAGGTCAACCATAGGTAGGGATGCACAAGCTTTCTATGCAATATGTATATAACCATTACTCAATGTTCATTATGTTCAGTTGGCTATTAATTACCATGAAATTCTGAAAGTTTTGACCATAGCCCATACTACATATTGATTGTGCTGTTATTATTACCGGTACATTACTTATATATATATCAGCCATTATCAACAATGATAAACCATTAAAACTCTTATATTTATACCGGCCTACGGCCTTTCAACAATAAAAGGGTGATGCTTACATGAAACGACACATCATATACCGGTTGGGATTCTATGCCAACTCAAATCCCGTCACATGAAATATGATTTGTAACATTTTATTTTTGAGTTACACTGTTTTTTTGGTGTTCCCAATTAGATGGAATATATATAAAATATGCTAGAAATTTCAAACTTATTTTTTTTGGAGTTTGACAAATTTTGGTGCTAGCACCAAATTTTTGAAAATATTTCATTTTTGAAAATTTATTGTTTGAATCTGTTTTTTGCTCAATAGTAATTTTTGAGGGTTCAAATTTCTATGGGATATATAGAGGTTGCACTAGGCATATTAAACTTGTAATTTTGGTGCTGGGTGCACAATTTGGTTCCAGAACAAAATTTGAAAATTCATTCATTAGTTCAATTGATTGTGACAACTTGATTGTCGCATTTTACTGGTTTATTGGGGTTCTGAATTCAATGGAATGTAATTAAAAAAATCTAACTAACTAGACATATCTAACTTGTATTTTTCAGAAGTGGGTGCAACATTTGGTGGTAGCACAAATTTGCAATGCTGGAGGGTTAAAAGCTTGGTGCCAGTACAAAATTTTGAAAATAAAAAATTGATCCATAGATATTATCTTACTGTTACTTGCGTTATTAGGGTAGTGAATCCGAATGAATCTCAAACTTGAATTTTTGGTGGTGGGTACAAATTGGTGCGATCACCAAAATTTGCATTAGTACAAAGAAAAATACGAGTTACATTGATAAGGAGCATTAGAAATTATTTCCATTATATTCAGCGCCCCAGAAAAACTAAAAGTGTGAATTTATAGCATTGTATAATTAATTTAAAAAATTATATTGCTCAAACAAATTATGGTGCATTTTTTGCCTAAGTAGATGAATAAAACTACCATTTATTGTAATAACATGATTATTCATTTTGTTCCAATAAATGGATTCACCGCCTCAGAAAACCTATATTGAAAAAAAGTAGGTAAAAATATTATTTATACTTTCATATTTTTTTTTAATGTTCACTACTTGAAAATTTGGTACTGCAAAAAACCATCCTGGGGGCGGTAGCTTTTGTCATTGTAAGTTAAGTTGAAAAATAGTAAAATCTATGTAAAAACAAAAATTTATACGTGATCGTTTAATTTTGTAGATTTTAGGGGGTGTATGACCTCAATATGACCTCCTCCCGCTATTTGTACTACATTTTATAGACCGGTATTAATCAGGTTAAAGCCTCTGATGATGGAATGGTTAGAACAGAGCCTTACAACCTTGGAGGGCCCCAGTTCGATGAAGTCAATGCTGAATATCCTCAGCCCCGTAAAAATTATTATTATATGAAATACCAGTAAAAATTATAAAAACGTCGGAAGTGCAACATTCGGCCACTGACTTTCCAGTTTTACAAGAGACACTGAAGTGCTCGAGTTCTTTACCTTGAAGTGATGTTAGGTTTTACAGATATATTCATAATTACATCTGACACACGGGGGTATTTCATGCCAATCCAAAAATTAATGGCCACACAACTCGCCTTCTGTAAGTTATTGCTCCTTGGTTTTACAATAGTGTTGAAATTGAATTATCTCCCAATCCCTTTCTACATCGATTGTATTTACGCTTTGCACGAAATATAAAAATATTTTGTAGTGATCTCATCGCATAGGGGAGTATATCCTTGAATGTGATGTAGCTGCCTCTGTGACTATTAGGTCTAAATATCAGATTGTTGAAGTCTATTTGGAGATATTGAGATATGAGTTGTGTTTTGTTTGCAATCTATATGGATGTGTAACCTAAATAATGGAGGACATTAATGGCTCACCATTAAGTGAACCAGCAGGTTGATTTTTGATTGAGAACAATGTGAAATATTTATAAGAGAACATGTTGCGAATGTTGTAATAGTTAGTCTTCTAAATTATGGGCCAGTTAGTAGTTCTAACTGATTTTATTTAAATTTATTTCTATAGTACGTAATATTTTAAAGATAGAAAAAGTATTAAATCAAACCTTTAATACGGATAATCTACGTATATCGTTACTTCTTCTAAATGGTTGTTGAATATGTAAATGGATACAGTACCTAAATGGTGCTGTATCCAGTACCAGGAGGCCTATGTTTATTAATTAATGAGATAAGGAAATATACAACAATAACACTAACAACACTAACCTTGAGTAGCTAGATTCAGCTGAATCACCCTGAAGCATTCATCACAATCTAAAATATACAAGGTGATATTTAATTCAAGCCATGAGACCGGATTTCTGGTCTCCGCTTTAAGATTAGTACTACTACTACCCATCAGACGAGCTCGGACAGTGGAAATTGTAACCTTCCTGTCTTTGCGATTCTCCAAAGTCAATTTCTTTCACCCAAATGTTTCATATTCATTTCAAGTTGATCTATATTATTATTATATATCATATTTGATTGTCCGCACAGTTCGCTTTCCTTGTGTTAGTTGCCAGAAAAGTAGATCTGTTATGTATGACCTTATGTTTACTTCTCTAGCAGTGCCCAATATATATTATCTGCGCTCAAGGAGAGTGATTTGACATGTGGTATTGTACCATAAACCTCTGCATGAAGAATATTTATGCAAAAAGTTCAATTGACTCAATCATCATATAATTAAATTCAATACAAAATTTAGCAAAATGTTAAATAAATAGAAATGATTTGCAGCATTCTAACCAGAAATAGTTGTCGTGGTGGGTTCTTTTGTAGTCGAGCTTGTAGATATAGTAGTAGTTGTTGCTGGAGGTGGTGGTGGGTTTGTTGTAGTTGGTGGTGGGTTTGTTGTTGTTGGTGGTGGGTTTGTTGTTATTGGTGGTGGGTTTGTTGTTGTTGGTGGTGGGTTTGTTGTAGTTATTATTTCGCCTGAATAATATAATATCAATAATATAGATAAAAACATAATAAATTATTTTAAAAAATATTTCAAAGCATTATAATATTCATCGATGTATCTTTATCATCACACCTTTTACTGCTTATTAAATATTGAATATTACAAAATATTATTACAAATTATTATAATAAATAATATTAAACTAACAGTCATCGCAGCACATTTCGTCCTGATTATTAGCACAATGGGAGAATCCATCGCAGCGAGAATCTGAATTCATCGGAAGACAACGATAATCACAGAAATATTCAGCATTCTCATCAGTAAATGGGTCTCCTGGGCACATTTCTGTAATTATAATTTATGTCATATTTAGGTAAACTGAGTATTGAAAGAGAATTCCTTATCAGTAATCTCATTAACCCTATTAAACCTGGGGGATCGACCCCCACTTGTGGTATTTTTGTTACAACTCTGAAACACACGCAGTTGGGAATCTGAAATTTTATGGCTTATCCTATTACATTCCTTATAGTGAAAACGGTTTTGAAAATTATTGGGAACTTTTCGAGTTATAGCACCAATTATAATCCCTACGTTTGGCACTATATTTGAGACGAATTTTGAAAATTACATGAAATGTTAGCGAATCCAATCTGCTGTACACCACCCAGTGAGAAAATGGGGAAGTGTGATTTACGAATCACAATCAAGTATGCAATATTATACCCAATATAATATTGCATACCGGGAGGGAATAAGGGAACAGGCAATATAATGCCAGGTTGCAGATAGATAGCAACATATCTCAGGGGGAAGCCAACATAGGGTCAGAGGAGATAGGGAGTGGCCAAAGGGAAAACCAACCAATAGTGGGACAGCATACGACCAATTAACGCGCATCTATTGGTAGGTCAACCATAGGTAGGGATGCACAAGCTTTCTATGCAATATGTATATAACCATTACTCAATGTTCATTATGTTCAGTTGGCTATTAATTACCATGAAATTCTGAAGGTTTTGACCATAGCCCGTACTACATATTGATTGTGCTGTTATTATTACCGGTACTTTACTTTATATATATATCAGCCATTATCAACAATGATAAACCATTAAAACTCTTATATTTATACCGGCCTACGTCCTTTCAACAATAAAAGGGTGATGCTTACATGAAACGACACATCACATACCGGTTGGGATTCCATGCCAACTGGAATCCCATCACATGAAATATGATTTGTAACATTTTATTTTTGAGTTACACTGTTTTTTTGGTGTTCCTAATTAGATGGAATATATATAAAATATGCTAGAAATTTCAAACTTATTTTTTTTGGAGTTTGACAAATTTTGGTGCTAGCACCAAATTTTTGAAAATATTTCATTTTTGAAAATTTATTGTTTGAATCTGTTTTTTGCTCAATAGTAATTTTTGAGGGTTCTGATTTCTATGGGATATATAGAGGTTGCACTAGGCATATTAAACTTGTAATTTTGGTGCTGGGTGCACAATTTGGTTCCAGAACAAAATTTGAAAATTCATTCATTAGTTCAATTGATTGTGACAACTTGATTGTCGCATTTTACAGGTTTATTGGGGTTCTGAATTCAATGGAATGTAATGAAAAAAATCGAACTAGACATATCAAACTTGTATTTTTCATAAGTGCTAGCACCAAATATTTGAAATCCACCCAATATAACAATTAATAATTAGTAAAAATTGAATAAGTATTGTTTTCAAACTTGTAGTTTGCAGCGCTGGGTTAAAAGTTTCGTGCCAGTACCACATTTTTAAAGTATAAATTTATCAATAGATATTATCATACTGTTACTTCCATTTAGGGTAGTGAATCTGAATGAATAAATAAAAACGGCTCTGGACATCTCAAACTTGAATTTTTTGGTGGTGGGTACAAATTTGGTACTAAAATCACCTAAATTTGCATTAGGACACAGAAAAATACGAGTTACATTGATCTATTAATGTATCTATTGTGAGATGTATTGTAATATGTATATTTTTAATGAGATAAGGAAATATACTACAAAAAATAATATACAACACTAACCTTGGGTAGCTAGATTCAGCTGAATCACCTTGAAGCATTCATCACAATCTAAAATTAACAAGGTGATATTTAATTAAAGCCGTGACACCGGATTTCTAGCCTCCGCTTTAAGATTAGTACTACTACTACTAGGTCGGACGAGCTCAGACAGTGGAAATTATATCCTTCCTGTCTTTCCGAATCTCCAAAGTCAATTTCTTTTACCCAAATGTTTCATATTCATTTCAAGTTGGTCTATATTATTATTATATATCATATTTGATTGTCCACGGTTCACTTTCCTGTGTTTAGTTGCCAGAAAAGTAGATCTGTTATGTATGACCTCATGTTTACTTCTCCAGCAGTGCCCAATATATATTATCTGCGCTCAAGGAGAGTGATTGACAGGTGGTATTGTACCATAAACCTCTGGGTGAAGAATATTTATGCAAAAAGTTCAATTGACTCAATCATCATATAATTAAATTCAATACAAAATTTAGCAAAATGTTATATAAATAGAAATGATTTGCAGCATTCTAACCAGAAATAGTTGTCGTGGTGGGTTCTTTTGTAGTCGAGCTTGTAGATATAGTAGTAGTTGTTGCTGGAGGTGGTGGTGGGTTTGTTGTTGTTGGTGGTGGGTTTGTTGTTGTTGGTGGTGGTGGTGGTGGGTTTGTTGTTGTTGGTGCTGGGTTTGTTGTTGTTGGTGCTGGGTTTGTTGTTGTTGGTGGTGGGTTTGTTGTAGTTATTATTTCGCCTGAATAATATCAATAATATAGATAAAAACATAATAAATTATTTAAGAAAATATTTTAAAGCATTATAATATTCATCGATGTATCTTTATTATCACACCTTTTACTGCTTATTAAATATTAAATATTAAATACAAAATATTATTATTATTTTTTTTTTTTTTTTTTTTATTATAGTAATGGAATTTCATTTATCTATTTGTATTTGTTAACATATTGGAATACAGAAATGAAAGAAATTAATCTGCAGTTAAATTAAACATACAATAATTATTAAATGAATACGAGTCCATGTTCTCTATAACGAGTACAAGTAAATGTTTTCTGATACATAACGTCTAAAACTGTTGCGGGTCCTCACGCCCTCTCGCCTCTGATCCTACGGGCCAGTTTGGATATCCTTCGGCATTATGGTAACTCGATTGGCATGGATAGCGCACAGATTCGTGTCCTCAAACAGTCCAACTAAATATTATTACAAATTATTATAATAAATAATATTAAACTAACAGTCATCGCAGCACATTTCGTCCTGATTATTAGCACAATGGGAGAATCCATCACAGCGAGAATCTGAATTCATCGGAAGACAACGGTAATCACAGAAATATTCAGCATTCTCATCAGTAAATGGGTCGCCTGGACACATTTCTAGAATTATAATTTATGTAATTTTTAGGTAAACTGAGTATTGAAAGATAATTCCTTATCAGTAATCTCATTAACCCTATTAATCCCGGGGGGTCGACCCCCACCCGTGGATTTTTGTTATAACTCTGAAACATACGCAGTTGGGAATCTGAAATTTTATGGCTTATCCAATTACATTCCTTATAGTGAAAACGGTTTTGAAAATTATTGGGAACTTTTCGAGTTATAGCATCAATTATAATCCCTACGTTTGGCACTATATTTGTGACGATTTTTTAAAATTACATTTCATGAAATAAGATTTGTAACATTTTATTTTTGAGTTACACAGTTTTTTTGGTGTTCCCAATTAGATGAAATACATATGCTAGAAATTTCAAACTTAGTTTTTTTCGGACTTTGACAAATTTTGGTGCTAGCACAAAATTTTTGAAAATATTACATTTTTGAAAATTTATTGTTTGAACCTGTTTTCTGCGTAATATAGTGATTTTTGAGTGTTCTGATTTCTATGAGATATAGAGGTTGCACTAGGCATATTAAACTTGTAATTTTGGTGCTGGGTGCAAACTTTGGTTCCAGAACGAGATTAGAAAATCCAATTATTAGATCAATTGATTTTGACAACCTGATAGACGCATTTTACAGGTTTATTGGGGTTCTGAATTCAAAGGAATGTAATGAAAAAAATCTAACTAGACATATCAAACTTGTATTTTTCATAAGTGCTAGCACCAAATATTTGAAATTCAACCAATATAGCAATTAATAATTAGTAAGAATTGAATAAGTATTGTTTTCAAACTTGTAGTTTGCAGCGCTGGGTTAAAAGTTTGGTGCCAGTACCAAATTTTTAAAATATAAAATTTATCAATAGATATTATCATACTGTTACTTCCATTTAGGGTAGTGAATCCGAATGAATAAATAAAAACGATTCTGGACATCTCAAACTTGAATTTTTTTGTGATGGGTACAATTTTGGAACTAAAATCACCTAAATTTGCATTAGGACACAGAAAAATACGAGTTACATTGATCTATTAATGTATAGCTATTGTGAGATGTATTGTAATATGTATATATATTAATGAGATAAGGAAATATACTAAAAAAAATAATATACAACACTAACCTTGAGTAGCTAGATTCAGCTGAATCACCTTGAAGCATTCATCACAATCTAAAATTAACAAGGTGATATTTATTTAAAGCCGTGAGACCGGATTTCTGGTCTCCGCTTTAAGATTAGTACTACTACTACCCATCAGACGAGCTCGGACAGTGGAAATTATATCCTTCCAGTCTTTCCGATTCTCTAAAGTCAATTTCTTTCACCCAAATGTTTCATATTCATTTCAAGTTGGTCTATATTATTATTATATATCATATTTGATTGTCCGCACGGTTGACTTTCCTTGTGTTTAGTTGCCAGAAAAGTAGATCTGTTATGTATGACCTCATGTTTACTTCTCCAGCAGTGCCCAATATATATTATCTGCGCTCAAGGAGAGTGATTGACAGGTGGTATTGTACCATAAACCTCTGGGTGAAGAATATTTATGCAAAAAGTTCAATTGACTCAATCATCATATAATTAAATTCAATACAAAATTTAGCAAAATGTTAAATAAATAGAAATGATTTGCAGCATTCTAACCAGAAATAGTTGTCGTGGAGGGTTCTTTTGTAGTCGAGCTTGTAGATATAGTAGTAGTTGTTGCTGGAGGTGGTGGTGGGTTTGGTGTTGTTGGTGGTGGGTTTGTTGTTGTTGGTGGTGGGTTTGTTGTTGTTGGTGGTGGGTTTGTTGTTGTTGGTGGTGGTGGTGGGTTTGTTGTAGTTTGTGGTGGGTTTGTTGTTGTTGGTGGTGGGTTTGTTGTTGTTGGTGGTGGGTTTGTTGTAGTTATTATTTCGCCTGAATAATATAATATCAATAATATAGATATAAACATAATAAATTATTAAAAAAAATATTTTAAAGCATTATAATATTCATCGATGTATCTTTATCATCACACCTTTTACTGCTTATTAAATATTAAATATTACAAAATATTATTACAAAATATTATAATAAATAATATTAAACTAACAGTCATCGCAGCACATTTCGTCCTGATTATTAGCACAATGGGAGAATCCGTCGCAGCGAGAATCTGAATTCATCGGAAGACAACGGTAATCACAGAAATATTCAGCATTCTCATCAGTAAATGGGTCTCCTGGACACATTTCTGGAATTATAATTTATGTAATATTTAGGTAAACTGGGTATTGAAAGATAATTCCTTATCAGTAATAATCTCATTAACCCTATTAAACGTGGGGGGTCGACCCCCACTCGTGGTATTTTTGTTACAACTCTGAAACACACACATTTGTGAATCTGAAATTTTATGGCTTATCCTATTACATTCCTTATAGTGAAAACGGTTTTGAAAATTATTGGTAACTTTTCGAGTTATAGCACCAATTATAATCCCTACGTTTCGCAATACATTTGAGACGATTTTTGAAAATTACATTTCTGAAATATGATTTTTAATATTTTATTTTTGAGTTACACAGTTTCTTTGGTGTTCCCAATTAGATGAAATACATATGCTAGAAATTTCAAACTTAGTTTTTTTCGGACTTTGAAAATTTTGGTGCTAGCACCAAATTTTTGAAAATATTACATTTTTGAAAATTTATAGTTTGAACCTGTTTTCTGCGTAATATAGTGATTTTTGAGGGTTCTGATTTCTATGAGATATAGAGGTTGCACTAGGCATATTAAACTTGTAATTTTGGTGCTGGGTGCAAAATTTGGTTCCAGAACGAAATTTGAAAATCGAATCATTACACTAACACTAACACTAACCTATACAACACTATACAACACTAACCTTGAGTAGCTAGATTCAGCTGAATCACCTTGAAGCATTCATCACAATCTAAAATTAACAAGGTGATATTTAATTAAAGCCGTGAGACCGGATTTCTGGTCTCCGCTTTAAGATTAGTACTACTACTACTAGGTCGGACGAGCTCGGACAGTGGAAATTATATCCTTCCAGGCTTCCTGTTGTGAATAGTATAGTGGAAGATTGTGTTTATTGATAAAGAAAGGCTGGACTCAATTGCTTACAGTATTATTATATCAATCATAATATTATTACTTTACTTCCATTTGAAACAACAGCACTTACAGACTATGACAGTATCATGGTGTACAAGTTAAAACAACAACACTTACAGATTAAACCGTACCGGTAGTACAACCTGACTATATTATATCACTTAGGGCTGGTGGAACTCTATTATATTTCCGACATTCTCCGCCGGCCAGTTGGCGAAATAAAAAATAATAATGTAAATCACACAAAAATAAATGGTTAAATTAATTATTCTCAAATTAACTCACACATTACACACGGACACATTAATACAAAAAAAAATTTTTCGATTACTTTCGGTTTTTAAAACAAACTATTTTACATACTTTCATTTTCCCAATCACTTTCGCTTTCACTTGATTCAAAGTATTTTGTTATTTTTTGTTTCGCTTGCACAGCTGATGGCGTGCACTCTGATGAATAACTACTGTATTTCTATTGTTGGTGTCACCAATAGGTGTGATGGGGTTAGTACTTATAATATTAATGTCAATAGGGACCTTACGAGTGCATTCTAGAGGGCACAGGTTCTTAATAGCACGTCTTGTATAACCATGTTTCTTTTCGTCTTCGGAGTTCTATAATGATTCCCATTAGCCACTGCATTCGGGGAATGTTGTCATTGATAGATTTGATAAGAACCGCGGCACCTACGGAAAAGATTTCATTGCCTGTTTTACGAGTGTTCCATCGATGATATTCTAGAAGTGCTGTAATGTATTCTTTACACCTTCGCACCTTTAAATGTACTAAGGAGACTTTGTAAATCATTATGTCGTTGTGCATGGATCGAGCCATCTTCTTCGGCGTCGGGGTCAATGCGATTACCATCTATGGATTCTATTACGGAATACTCATACTCGTGAATCGATAACCACAAATGAGAAGGGATGGGGTTATGGGTTCAGGGTCTCGGTTATCTGATGTAATGTAAGTCAAGGGGCGGTTGTTCGTGAAAGCTTAAACTTCTACTATGACAGAGTAGAGTTCTTCTAAGGTTAGAAGACAACGACCTATAACTTTTTTTGAAGTTATATTTCAACAGATAGATTAATCTCTCATAAAAACCTCCAAATCAAGGGGCACCAACTGGTATGTTGTTGACCCAATCGATATGCCAAAACAATAAAAATCATTAAATGTTATTACTATTAACTAGTTCTTCAAGGAATTATTTGGCGGCTATGAAAGTTGTAGCGTTATCGCTGATAATACGTTTTGTACGGCCTCTACGAGCTAGAAACCTATGTGGAGCATTAAGAAAACTATCAACAGTGTTGTCTAGGACAATCTCTAGGTGGACGGCTCTAGTTGCGGGACATGTAAACAATGCTATATAGGCTATACTATACTGCTAGGCTATACTTCTTGTCATATCAATTAATTGTGTCATCGTGTCATCTTGTTGTTGTTAAAAACAGCACTGGACATCGCAATCTTGTACTTTTTGGTGATGTGTACGAAGTATGGGGCTAGCATCAAAATCTGCCATATTACGGTGAAAAATACTAGTAGCAAATTAGAAATGCCATTATATTCAGCGCCCCAGGAAAACCTGAAAGTGTGAATTTGGGCATAATCATTTAATAGATTCTGTTAGGGACTGAGAATTGTAATACCTTTATCACTCAAAATCTCAAAGTTTATTGAACTTTGCGTGCTCAAAATATAAAAATTAGAAAATAACAGGCCGTTTATAATAATTTGTAAAAAATCGACCGGACTTAAAATTGGACACTTCACGAGATTTAACGAAAACTAAAAACGTTAGGGACAGATTAGCTGAAATAAGAAATTTTGGATAGTTGTGAATTTTTTCAATTTCCTTTCGGGTTCCTCCGTATTTTGGGGTGGTTTGATTATAAAATGAACCACAAGAAAACCCACCATCACAAAAAAAAATAATTATAAACTCAAATCATTCCATCTTCGTGTTGCACTGCAAATTTGGTCGTTAGGGACAGAGAACAAAATCATCTTTCAATGGTAATTATTAATTAAAGTAATCATATTACACCATATTAACCGTTTAAATTAACCTCCAGTTTTAATAACTTAAGCATGACAAAGTTATTAATCTAATTAATTTAACGTAGTTGCTCTAATGTACCTTACCGTAGAGACTGACTACCAAATAGTAGGGTATCCTCATAATTAAAGTGATCACAAGTTTTTCTCTGCCCTATCGAAAAAATCGCATGTAGCGTGTAGAGTGTAGGCTAGTGATGGACTAAATACAACAGTAGGTGCAGTTTTTAATTGTCTATCTAATGGAGTATCCATGGAAACGGCAAATCCAAGCGTTCTCCTTTAAATTGCAATGACTCACCCCTCCTCACGGTTCAACCCTCCCTGTTCTCCCCTATATCTGTTATAATCATTGCTTTCTATACTATTTTAAAATCATAAAATTATTAAAGACAACAGATATCCACTGGGGCTATAAAAGTGAATCTAAACTACAGCGAAATGCATTCACATTATTAATGTTACAAAAACAAATTTCAAATTCCCTCTACAGTATTAATTAAATGTAAGCGGATTCAATTCCGCCTCATAACCCACCAATAAATGGGATAGTGGCATTTTCAGCAATATGTTGGAGATACGAGATTAGCAATATTAATCTCGTATCACAACCAACATTTGGGGGGGGGGGCAACACAAGCCCCGAAGCCACACACAAAGGAAGGTTAGAGGTCAAACCACCTCGGAGGGGACACAGCTAGTAGAGGCTAGCAGCAGAGGGGAAACACTCCCAGAGAGTGCAAGGGTGAGAAGTAGGGTATTAGCCAATAAGGGCAAAGGAGAGCATCCATTAGGTAACAGGCCAAGGTAGAGTAGGAGTGAAGTAATATTGGTATATCAATCATATATTATCTCCTGCTACCGGTTTGTAATTCAGTTTAGTTAGTTACCCAGTTTCAGTGCAGACGGGTAATATTGTTTTACCATCATCGTCATCGACATTGGATGTATATTAATCTATTACAGGTACCAAGCAATATTGTCATCCGCCATCGTATTAACTGTGCTATTATTATTATATTACAACGGCAAGGAACAACATTAACTCTGAACGCTTTTCTCCAACGGCCTCGGCCAAGCTATCAGTGACACCATCCCAGCCGGCGGTGACGCGTACAAAACAACCTTTCCCGGTCGCGATCTCTGATCCCGTCACATTAAATACATACAACTATTAGAACAGTCAACTCTACACACTACTCTGTGTAACTAAAAAACCATTCATTCAGGTGGCCAGCATTTTCCAGGAACCTACTGTAATAGGCATTCGCCTATTAATATTTTCAAAAAAAAAAATTTGCGTCAATTTTTTGATAAGGGAATTGATGGCGGTACTGGATAGGTAATATTTTTTTCGAGCCCAGAGGCTATTGTCGGAGTAGCCGATCATGCCAGGGCCCTTAGAATCCGGCCAGCCAGCAGCTGCGAAAATTCATTAGCCGAGCCCATTCGACCAATAAATCGTTAGAGCGGTTTCTGAGATTGCTTAGTCAGTCAGTCTGTAAGTTAGTCAGCCACGAGCAATTCTTACACGTTCGTGGGGCCTTCGCGCAGCACGAGGCCCAGTTATGATATACAAATTAAAACTGAGCGACTGTATCACAAAATCAGTATTTGAGAAATTTACCCACACCACCAATCAATTAAAGAAAGGGGTACAGTACGTGTTCAGCCCTTTTAATCTGCACCCCCCCCCCCCCCCCACCCTTCCCACCCGCCAATACATAACCGCGACATCTACCACCCATTGAAGGGTATTATAAGCCTCGTTGTGCTCGTCCTGTTTTGTATTTAAATATAATTCCTAAACGCAGATAGAAATGATTATATATACAATATATTACTTAAATTGAATAATATAGATAGCCAAAAAAAGAAATTAATTATACGATTAAAATAAATTATTGCATAAGAAGGGTTGTTGCGCGACAAAATTGTTGAGCAATTTAAAGCAATATAACAACTGAATAAGGGGTAACAAGGTGCCCTGAATCGAGTAACGGGATGTGTTTTTTGTGTAAACACGAGGAAACGGTCGAAAATGGGGGTTTAAGTAAGCATGGGAAGCCAATTTTGAAAACTGGCTGTAATTGGCTGCTACATGTTTGACGTCACTACAAAGTGCTCTGATAATATATTATCTTGGTTTGTATGGACAGTGATTTTCAAACCATTCAAATAAATATTAAATCTCAATCATTTCACATGTGGCTTATTATATCTATTAAAAGTGGAGAATCTAGCGCGTCTTATGACCTACATTGACTAAATTAATGACGAGGAACGTTGATAAAATGCTGTTTCCAACAGTATTTCCAGCAGCAATACAGCATTTTATCAATCTTCATAATCGATCATCATCATGCATTTAATTAATTAATTGTTAATTAATCTTCACTTTCAATTGATACAAGCTACGTGTCAAATGATTGATATTAAATGTGTATAAATGAATCTAAGAAAAGATCTAAAATCACCCTCCACTGAAAGCAATATAAGAAATTATCAGAGCACTGCGTAGTGACGTCAAATCTGTAGTTCTAATTACAGCCGATTTTCAAAATTGTATTTCCGGGCTTACTTAAACCCGCCATTTAGACTGTTACCTTGTGTTTTTATGTACAATACTCTCGTAACGCATCAAAAGTAATCACTAACTTAATAACAATATACTTGAGTATTCCCCATTAATGATAGCAATTATTGTTACGTAACGTACAGTTGTTACAATAACTGCAATTCATTGGATAATAATTATATGAATTTCATTAATATTCCTAAAAAATAAAATATTAAAGCTAATAGTTAAGCATTAAAAAGCGCATTTTAGGTTATGATACATGTCCACACAATCAAATACAGTAATAGTAATAGGAATAGCTACGCCTACAATCCAGCATACATACAGTATACATATGTGTAATATAAATTTAGTTTTTAGGATAATAGTACTTCTGAAACTTTCAGAATTTTTTTTTTATTTCCGTGACATCGTCTATCTCGTCTCGTCTCGTCTGCGATCTGCTCTGTAAAAAGGAGATAGCCTTCTACTTCGACTTCTTTGTTGGTGATGGAGTCATCGAGCCATGTCACTGAGATTGTCAGAATATGTAGTTTATTCGTGGTAAGTGTAAATTTTATTTCGGGCAGTTTTGGATATAGGCTTTGTGTATTCAGGTGTGCGATATCGATGCCTCTGTTGTTTTGCCATGGATATAGTGGTAGAGTAGTTGGGCGTGCGCGTGTGTATAATGCCGCTGGGGTCCTTGCGGCTGCGGATAACGCAGCTGGGGACCGTGCGGCTGCGGATAACGCAGCTGGGGACCGTGTGCCTGTGGATAACGCAGCTGGACACTGCGTGGCTGCGGATAACGCAGCTGGGGACCGAGTGGTTGCGGATAACGCAGCTGGTGACCGTGTCGGCGCGTATAGTGCAGCTGGGGACCGTGTGGCTGCGGGTAATGCAGCTGGGGACCGTGTGGCAGCGGGTAATGCAGCTGGGGACCGTGTCGGCGCGTATAGTGCAGCTGGGGCAGCTGGGGAGCGTGTGTCTACGGATAATGCAGCTGGGGACTACGTGGCTGCGGATAATGCAGCTGGGGACCGTGTGGCTGCGGGTAATGCAGCTGGGGACCGTGTCGGCGCGTATAGTGCAGCTGGGGCAGCTGGGGAGCGTGTGTCTACGGATAATGCAGCTGGGGACTACGTGGCTGCGGATAGTGCAGCTGGTGACCGTGTGGCTGCGGGCAATGCAGCTGGGGACCGAGTGGTTGCGGATAATGCAGCTGGGGACCGTGTCGGCGCGTATAGTGCAGCTGGGGAGCGTGTGTCTACGGATAATGCAGCTGGGGACTACATGGCTGCGGATAATGCAGCTGGGGACCGTGTCGGCGCGTATAGTGCAGCTGGGGCAGCTGGGGAGCGTGTGTCTACGGATAATGCAGCTGGGGACCACGTGGCTGCGGATAATGCAGCTTGTGACCATGTACCTGCGAATAATGCAGCTGGGGGCCGTGTGGCTGCGGATAATGCAGCTGGGGACTGTGGCTGCGGATAATGCAGCTGGGGACCGTGTGGCTGCGGGTAATGCAGCTGGGGACCGTGTGGCTGCGGGTAATGCAGCTGGGGACCATGTGGCAGCGGAAAACGACGCCGGGGGCCATGATAACACTGGTGACGCAGCTGGGGTCTGTATAGGCGCTGGCAGTTTCGTAGTCAATAAATTGTCAATCAACTCCAACTTCGATTTAAAACTCTGTTTGAGTAATTTCTACGTTGTTTAGCCGTGTTTCAAGAACAGTCCGCATGGCATTCATGGCGACGGTTTGTGCTTCGCTTTCATCAACCAGATGGTGGAGTTGCGAAGCTAACTGTCTTTCAAGTTTGCTGTTTTCAAATTGTAGACGAGTATTGTCAGCTTCCAGACTTTCAATCTTTACTGCCGCGCACACCCCGCAGAGGAAGTTTTGGTTTGAGAGATCAAACCCATCGGCAATTGGTGTTTCAATTTCGGTCCAGGAACTCTGACAATGGGAGCATTCAATCTTAGCTGTGGTCCATTCCCGTGGTTTTGGCTTCCTTTTCTTCGTCCCAAATGACAGATTCTTCTGAAGACGTTCGATTCGCTTTCAGTTTATTGTTGGCGTTTGTGTTTTGAAGTTGTATTCGAGTGGACAGTCGCGCCGGTTTCGAGGTAACCATACCGACCTGTGATAAGCGTTGGTTTTGTTGAGTGTCGGTATTCATCTTCTCTCACCTCTCCAATGTCAGATGTTGCAAATACGAATAACGGTATATATTTCAATACTTGTCAATAGTAATATAGATAATTTAGATAACTATTTTATATCTGTACTGTTGAGCAAACTCTACATAAATTCCAACCTGTGTATCGCCGGTAGGGCTGTTGCTGTGCAAGTGCTAGTTGCCACCGGTCAGCCGGTACCGGTAGTAGGGTGGTACCATGGCCTACTACACACAGGCCATGACAAGGACTTTGCTGTGAAATTAGCGTAGGCTGACTGATGAATTATCAAATATTATATTTTCCATGAATGCAGGGTCCATATTTAAAAGAAGATGACTAGATTTTCGTAAAGAATTTAATTGAAACAGTATTTAATAATAAATAAATTAATTATCGCTCGAGTTCCTGCAGCTTTTATTCGTGGCAGGAATGTTTGAACGCTAATCGGTCAATCATGGATGAAATGGAACCAAACTTGGTACACTTGTAGTCTTTAAAAAAATTTTGAAATTCTACACACAGACAGACTTCTACAGTTCCCCGGTCTGCCGCTAGGGGGCGAATTAACAGAAACGTAAAAATAGCTGTAATTATAGAACCAACGATCAGATCCATCTGAAATTTAGTAGTAGTTCCCTAAGAGCATTGCTTAATTAGAAATTCTACAGAGACTTTTACAGTTCCTGTCTGCCGCTAGTGGGGAATTGTTAGAGCTCCAGTTCAACGTGCTTAGCACGGTTTAATAAACAATCAATTAATTATTTTATTCAATACAGTAATTATAACAGTAAAATGCAATGTATTCTATTTTTTAGTGAAATCAAGAGATAGGAGGGGGGTGGGACTGGACGCAAATCCCATCTTGGCAAATTAATATCCCGCTTCAATATTAATTTCTAAATTTTGGGAAAGGAGCAGGTTACAGTGGCACGTTATTTTAACCAAAACAATAAAGTAAACACAATAGAACAGGTTACAGTTTTATTTTTGAGAGTAATCAGCTGTTGTTATTTGCGTCCAATTTCCCCTGGAGAGGGATGAATTTTTATTGCGTCCAGTTCCCCCCCCCCCCCCCCCCCCCCCCTATCTTGAAATCAAATACCAAAAATATATTTATTATATGAACAATCTATTTGGAAATTGTAAGTTCGGCCTATCTCTTTACCATAAGCCCAGTATCTTTATCTGGTGTGTTTTTATTATTTTACCAATTATTTAATATGTTTGATAGAATTGAACAACACCGCCCAACACAACCAACTCTTTATCCGCCTCGAGCATCGAGAATACGAGAAACTCGATCGAAATACCTGCTTATCCCAGTAGTATCCGTCCGTAATCAACGGACCGCTGCGGTTTACTCCCGTAGAACAGTAGAATTCCCGCAGCTTCCGACCCAATTCGACAACGAATTCGCTTCACACTTTCGCGTCACAGAGAACGTAATCCAGTGCGATAACGTCTGCCCAACGTTCAACCATTTCCCCCAGGTGATCCCTGGATCCGGGCCGCCGCTAAACCCAGATCGCAATCCTCGTCGATTCGTCCAGTCGTCGACGTAAGTCAGTAAGTGGGACTCTTCCCACCGCACTCCAAGGTGGGTGACCGGAGTGAGGCATGATGAACTTGGCAGTGACCCGCATTACGATCTGACCGACCGCTGTATTCCCAGTGTCTGAATGTAGTAAATACCCAAATAGAATCGTACTGACAGACTGACAAACAAGCAATTCCGTAGTATTCCCCCGTTAATCACCTCTTGAAGCAACTCGGCTGCTCGGGTCCAGATACATCGGACTGTCGGGAGCGTTTCAGACAGTAATGGAGCGGCATTTGCGAATATTTCCAATGGTTTTATAATAAATAAGGGGATTCAACAGTTCAATGCTAAAACAAATGGATTATTCCTAACCCCACCCCAATACAGCAATATACCTAACAGTATATAGCTTAGGTACCACAGTCTGACAGTACCATAATCAGCACAGTCAGCCTACGCATGGGTGGTACCTACGGTGCGCACTACAACGGCAGTACAGCAATACGGTGTACCGTGCCAATGACTGAATGATTAGCGGTAACTACTGAACTATCTAAACTATTATATTAGGCCTATTATTACCGGTACTAGGCTAATTAGGCCTAAACTATAATCACCGCAAGGGTTTCCGGGGCCATGTTTAGATTACATGATATGGCATGTCTGCAGTGTATGGTACCGGCTGACCTGTATTGCAGTATTGATTGATTGCAGAATTCTCGATTCAGGAATTGAGTACAGCCTGACAGTACCGGTACAAATGGTACATGCAGATTGGCAGACAGCCCCTATGTTTTGCAAAATTTGTCAGAAAACCAGCTGATTTATCCTACAGTAATATTCGGTGTCTTGTAGCAATGATTACTATATTGCTCATAGAATATTGGTTACAGGATTTAAATGTACTAATTGTAATTGTTTGTTTAACAGAAATAAACTCTACTGGTGGTGGGTTTTATATAAGCTGTTTGAACTAGATGTATCATTGCATATATTGGGTTACGGTTATTGTTGAGAGTCTTTTTAGATTATATTATTTTCTGTTCATTGGTAAAATTAATATCTTACATTTAATATTATTTTAACGAGCCTGAACATGGCGCAGCGTAGATTAAACCTACTCATAAATATTATGTATTATTATTAATTAATTAATTAATTATTAAAACTTATTTATTATAAATTTATTGTAAATTGCTACAATAATACCAATATGGCCGATGACGCTGCTACCTTAAAACGAGCAAAAAATATACGATCAGCTTTATATGGGTTGACCAACAGCGCACGAGCCCGTTACGAGGCTGCCTACAACGATATTTCTCAGGCCGGCATCGACAATACGACAAACGACGATATAGACTCATTGCGGGCAAAGGCCGATGCTTATAACGCAGCAGTAGTACGCTATAGCAACGCACATATCGACGTTCTGGGCATTCAACCAACAGATGAGAATGATAGAGACACTATTCGAATCGATGAACTAAACAACCATATGTTTGTAATTCAGCGCAAATGCAATTTAAATCAGCCTTTACCTACCGCAAGATTTCCAAATCAACCAAGACGTATAGAACGCAGTAGCCAACCAAATCAACTCATTCCATCAATCTCTCTGACAGCATATAAAGCGTGGCGATCTAAGTTTAATGACTATTATAACATTAATAGCATGTCCAGTATGCCTCAAACAGAGCAATTGGGACATCTGCGTGCTTGTATTAGTGAAGATATGATAACAAAAATGAAATACACTATGGAGATCCCAGAAAATACTACAATGTCAGTTAGTGAAATACTTCATACAGTGGAAATCTATTTCACAAATAAGGTTAGTTTGGCTCGACGTCGCTGCGATTTTGATCGATCAACCCAATTACCCGGTGAGTCGTTTGAAGCTTTCTTTGAAAGACTCCAATCTCTACAGGAACTCGCAGAACCTGCGACTGGGTGTACATGTGCCGCCGATCACTTAGTAACTCGAATTATGTGCGGTATTAACAACCAAGAACTTCAACGTAAGTTGTTTGCACTAGATAAACCTAAACTTACTGTAAATATTGTCAAGAATATTTGTATTGCTTTTGTAAAGGGCGATACGGAAACTACTGCCCTTGCAGGAATATCTCATATACAGCAAATACCATCAAATAATCCCGAGGTTGCACAAGCTTTACATACTCTACAATCACATTTAATATTTCCATCAAATACTGAACATGAACAAGGTATACAAACAATTCAGGCTCTACCAACTAAGACTGAAAAAAGTTATCCTAACAAAAGGAGGAATCCAATATATCGCCCCCCTCAGCAATCTGTATATAGAGCGCCACCAACTATGGTAACCAGACCTTGCGTCTGGTGCGGTGGATCTACATCTCATCGAAATGACCGATCAAAATGCCCGGCAGACAGGAAACAATGCACAAAGTGTTATAAAATAGGCCACTTTCCAGCAGTATGCAAGGCCTTCCCTCAAGCTGCGAATTATAATAAAATATGCAGTCTACCAGGCACAATATGCAGCAATGATCAGTCACCCGATAATAATCAATCAGACGAACACCAGTCTCAAATGTATTCCACTCTCGGTGCTCACCACTACCTAAATTACGTCTCAGGAGATTATCACAAAACGCAAGACATCAATACATTACCACATGTTGTACATGTGTCCCATTATCCCTCAAACGAGCCAACATTCCAAACTATCACCCGAAAAGCCCCCATGGCCAAGGTAATTATCAATGGAGAATTTATAACTGATGCATTACCAGATACAGGTGCGGATGCACCTGTTATCCCATACGATATTTTGTTAGCGCATGGCATGATCCAAAATATAAACACTTCACATTCTCCTAGAATATATGCAGCGAATAAGCAGCTTATTCAAACATGTGGCGTAATTAATCTCAATGTGGAATATTATGGAATATCAGTTCCTTTATTAGCCGTTGTTACCAAAGTCGGTTCAACTTTCATTTTACCATGGTATACACTCAAATCACTAAAAATAATTCCTGAATCATATCCAATACCAGAATATGTAGTACCACAAGTTCATGCGATCTCCGCTGCCGATAGTACTAGAGCCGAGTTACTAGCTGAATATTCAGATGTATTTGATACCTCAAAGTCTAAACCTATGAACGTACCAGAAATGGAAATTCATCTTAAACCTAACGCTGTTCCATTTAAAATTTACACTTCACGCAAAATTCCTGTTCACCTCGAAGCAGAAACTAAAGCAGAACTGTCAAGAATGGTACAGCTACAAATTATTAAAAAAGTAGAACCCATCCCAGGGAAGCCTCCACCAACATGGGTAGCACCAATGGTCGTCACTGAAAAACCAAGGGGAGGCATCAGAATATGCATAGATTATAGCAAACTCAATGACTATGTTGAAAGACCGGTTCACCCATTTAAATGCCCAGCAGATATTATTGCAAGCCTTAATCCAGAGGCACAATTTTTCTCAACTATAGATGCCGCCAAGGGTTATTGGCAAATACCTTTGGCGGAATCAAGCCAACCACTCACCTGCTTCATGACCCCATGGGGTTGTTACATGTTTTTACGGGCGCCAATGGGTCTAAGTTCAGCTGGTGACGTCTTCTGCATTTGGGGTGATGCAGCATTCGTCGATATAAAGAACATGGAGAAAATCGTGGATGATCTTTTAGTCCATACTGTAACGTTCGAAAATCATACAGAGATCGTAAGAACAGTTCTTGAGCGTTGTCGCAAGTTCAACATCACTCTGTCTAAGGACAAATTCATTTTCGGTCAACCAGAGGTTGAATTTATCGGTCTCCGAATCGGCCGCAATGGAATAAAATGCGACCCTACAAAGATAGAATCAATCAAACAGTTCCCTATACCCAAAAATATTACAGATTTAAGATCCTTTTTCGGCCTAGTGCAGCAGATGAGATCGTTTTCAAATAAAGTAGCACCATCATTGGCCCCATTAAAAGGTCTACTAAGCACTAAAAATTCATTTACATGGACACCAGATCATACAGCAGCATTTGAGGTGATAAAAAATGTTATGTCAAACCCAGCCATTCTGAAACCTTTCGATATCAACCTACCGACTGCTTTAAACACAGACGCATCTAGAGACGGGTTAGGCTACACTTTGACCCAGAAACATCCAGATGGCTGGCACTTAGTTACTTGTGGCAGCCGATTCATCACACCTACAGAGTGCAACTGGGCTGTATGTGAACTAGAACTTCTAGCCGTAGTTTGGGGAGTCAAGAAGTGCAGAGTATTTCTTCAAGGCTGTCCATCATTCACAGTAAAAACAGATCATAAGCCACTGCGGTCAATAATAAATGACAAACTCTTGCATGTCATTGAAAATCCACGCTTACAACGTCTCAAGGAAAAACTTTGTGGATATAATATCAAAGCCGAATGGATACCTGGAAAGGATAATAAATTTGCTGACGCGCTTTCCAGATCTCCGGTTAGCAACCCAACTGAGGAGGATATTACCCAATCTGAAACTATTGCATTACATGTTAGGACCATAATCTCCTCTCACAGCAATAATATTGACCCTAGTCATGAAATGTTATACACAGCCGCAAATGGTGATAAAGAATATGAGCTTCTACGATCCTCAATCATATCGGGTTCCAAAAAAGCCACACCATCTGAACTCTCACTATATAAAAACCTAATTAAAGAATTTTCCATCCAGGACGACCTTGTCATTTATGGCAAACGAATAGTTGTCCCGATTCTAGCCCGCAAAGAAATTCTTCATCGTCTACATTCCTCCCACCAAGGATATCGCCGTACATGGGAGCGCGCTCACCAATTATATTTCTGGCCAGGCATACGTTCTGATATAAAAAATATTATAGATAATTGTGAAACTTGTCAATGTCACAGACCCAGCCAAACCCAAGAGCCAATGATATTACAGGATCCTATACCAAAACGCCCCTTTGAGCAAGCATCATCGGATCTATTTAGCCATGGCGGAAATACGTTTATGGTCTATGTTGACAGATATAGCGGGTGGCCTAATGTTTACCATTTCGGAAAATTTACTCCTTCAACATATCAAGTAAAAACAATCATTATGGAATACTTCTGTGAAACCGGCGTACCTATTCTGCTCCGTACTGATGGTGGACCGCAGTATTCCTCTATTGAGTTTGCCAATTTTTGTAAAAACTGGAACGTAAAACATGTTAGTAGCAGTGCCTACTATCCGCAAAGCAATGGGCACGCAGAGTCAGCAGTAAAAGCTATTAAAGGACTTGTAATAAAGAATACATCAACTAATGGCACATTTGATAAGGCCGATTTCTTAGAAGGACTTTTGGAATGGCGTAATACACCACGTGATGCACACCATCCATCACCATCTATAATGCTATTTGGACGCCAAACCCGCACACGTCTACCCATAAGTCGTGCTGCACTTAATACTTATTGGGGCAGTTCCATGGACAAAATAGATGAACATGTTGCTGCAGCTAGAAGACAGAAAGACATAGCTGCAAAGTCTCGTTATGACGAACACTCGCACAGCTTACAACCTATCTCAGTAGGTACCACTGTTTATGTACAACACCCTGTCAGTCGCTTATGGGACAGAATTGGAAAAGTCACAGATGTTCGTGAGGGAGGTAGAAGCTATTATGTTTTATTTCCTTCTGGACGAACAACTTTACTCAACAGACGTTTCTTGCGACCAACACCTACTCAAAGGCAATGCTCTGAAAATATACCTCATAAAATAGAGACCAAGATATTTCGACGATCCACACGAATATCTAGACCTCCGGCGAGACTGGGTATCGAACATTAGCCGACATTCCTGGACAATAAACTTGATTAACTCATACACAAAATATAATCGATCATTTTCATGAATTCAAAGATCTAGGAGGGGCATGTTCGGTGTCTTGTAGCAATGATTACTATATTGCTCATAGAATATTGGTTACAGGATTTAAATGTACTAATTGTAATTGTTTGTTTAACAGAAATAAACTCTACTGGTGGTGGGTTTTATATAAGCTGTTTGAACTAGATGTATCATTGCATATATTGGGTTACGGTTATTGTTGAGAGTCTTTTTAGATTATATTATTTTCTGTTCATTGGTAAAATTAATATCTTACATTTAATATTATTTTAACGAGCCTGAACAAGTAATAATAATTTAACGCATGTTAATTTTGGATAAATAAATATATTATAACTACAATAACAGTTACACTGATGCTGCACGAAGGCCCCACGCAAATTCTACTTGGAAAATTTTCAAACTTTTGCCAAACAACATGTGTACCAAGTTTGGATAGATTTCATCAAGGATTGGCCGAGTTATTAACGTTTAAAATAAAATACTGAAAAAAAAACGCGACAGAACGACAGGTTGATTAATGGTACCACTACGCTAAGGCTCACTCACTTCGTGGCTCGCCCCACAGTAATAACCTCTGGGTTCCTAATTAGACAGCCTGCCAGTTCTTACAGTAATCGTTATTAATCGTTATTAATTGATTCGAGTTTTGATCATTAGTAACAAAATGTCTAAATTATTAAATAAAAAAATTTGCCATAGATAGAAGTAGTTAAATTCAATAATAACCACCTGTAATCGCAGAAATAAATGCCCTAATTGGCCACTTGAATGGTAATTGAAGTATACAATCAATCTATGCACGACATTTAAAACATAGACAGGCGAGTAACTGCTAAACTTTGATTTTAAATATTAATTGAGTAAGGCAGCTTTAATTTATCACACATGTCATACCATTGAACATATAAAAAGAAATACTCAGTCTGAATTATCAGTTTGTTTCAACTAAGAATTTGTCTACTACTACTACTACTAGGATCGGCATGCAGCATTGCAGTTGTGTTGAATGCTGTGCCGGCTTGTCGACAAAATTGCGCCTCCACAACTCCCTATTAGCCATGACATTTGCTATATCATCCGGATCTTCAATGCGTCACAAGAAAGTCAGGGGCTGTAGACCATGCTTATTCACGCCATGAGGCCGCTAAAGCACATGATTATGCATTGGCTGGTCCTCAGGGTGAAAGCCGTGAGCCGAAAGTTCTAGTGTCAAGCTTGGGGGAACCAATGCGACACCTCCAATGTTATATAGTGTCTGGTTGGAGATGTGTCCATTGTACTTGACACTGTAGACCAGGTGTAGCATTCTTGTGAATGTGCAATCCAGAAATTTGGTGTCCTCAGCAGTTAGAGCCCATCATGGACTCCCATAGAGGAGTACTGGACTACTGCTGCTCTAAATAATCTGACCTTAAGTTTCTGATGAATTCTATGTGACTTCCAAATCCTAGAAAGCCCATTCATAGCTGCCCATGCCTTTCTCTTACGTATTCGAAGGTCCTCATCTGACTTCCGGATCCACGATCCCAGGTAACAGAAGTCGTCCACATGCTCAAGCATACCATTCTTTGAACATATTATCATTCGGTAAGAGACTTGCTGAGGACTTTTAAAGTGAACTGTCAAAATGTTGGTCTTTTTGGAGTTAATAAAAAGACCAACACTAGAACCAGCCTGTTCTAAAAGTCATAAGAAAAGTCTAGATCAGTTAGGTACTTGGCAGTATTTTCCTCGACTTCTGGAGCCACTAGGTGGAGTTACCATCACCCCTTCATCATTATGTTGATCTAAGGACATGAGTAGAACAAAGTCAACCACAATTATGAACAAGAATGGCGCAAGTGTGTCTCCTCCCCATAATTAGGAGCCCGCTTGACAGCGGGATACTTACTGTAAGAATCTTCAGGATACATTACACTGACTGACATACTGACTGACATACTGACTGATAATTATCTAGGTTAAGGAACTTCCTGCCTGGCGATTTTGATGAAATTTTGCAAGTACATTGCTTTGGTGGTTCATAATTGCGTTACAAAATTTCAGATCGATTCTATGTGTGGTATTCGATATATTTAGTTTTTTGACATTGTTTTGTCGCGAAATTAAAAGCAATGGTAAAATAACAGCTGGTGTTCATGATGAAATATGGCTTAATATGTTATACACAGTCATAGAAAAACGTGTTGGTTGCCAAGTTTTACTAGTAGGCTATAAGGAAAGGCAATGTTTACTCACACATAAGCTGTTGGTTTCTAATGTATTACCCCATAAGCTGATTGCTCTCACAGTGCTTCCTAAGGGTATATCTACAATAAGGTTACTCACTCTGCTATGTTAGGGGGTGGATCAGGAGAATGAATTTTAGTTACACAAAGCAGTGTGTTGTGTCCTATTGCAGTCGATACTCACTGTGGATTGCAAAATGTTTTATAGTTGACCTACACTATAATACAGTAGTTGCATGTATTTAAGGAGCCCGCTCTGGCCTACCGCCTAAGGAGTACCTATATTACATATTCACATAGAATTCACTGGGAAGAGATATTCCGCTTGACGACGGGGTAATACCTATAGAAGGAAACTAAATTTGTTATTTGGCTCTATTCGTTGTTATTTATCTGGTTGTGCATCATGGGCATTTTTTATAAATATTCGGTAATCGCATCTTATATCTTGTAAACGTTCTTGATAATGAAATTATTTGCTTCATATTATATTTTTGTTAGTGGTAGCTAAGTTGCATTTTTTATTATGTGGGGCGAGCCACAAAGTCAGCTAGCCTCACGCCTTGCAGTTTAGACAATTTTAGTTTACTTACTGCTGACTGACATAGTTCTTTGTAATAGTCTTGGCTAGGATTTTTCCCTCGGGCTCCTTCCAGCCAGCTTGCTGGCTTTCTAGTACTTCAAATGGTTCTGTGTCACCATTAACAATAGATACAAATGTTGTCGAACCATCGTATACTGATCTGATCTGATCTGAAGCTGCAATAGTTTCATCCGGAATCCCATATAGTCACAACCATATGCCTGTCTTTCTTTTCTGATAACTCTTCAATTATCCTTATCCAATTATCCAAACTGGGCTCCATGGTCCCACGACCTTTACGGATCCCATTCTGATTTCCACGTAGCAGTCTCTCAATGGGATCCCTGATACGATTGAATAGAATTATATTGTATAGCTTTGCAGTAATCGAAAAAAACCATAGATTGTTAGGTTGCCCTTCTTGGGAACTCTGCCGTCAGAAGTTAAAACACCCTTTCGCGGAAAATCATGTTTTGAGTAAATGGACTTCGAATTCGGCGGTTTGCTGTAATGAATGAATCGTGATATTTAGGATTTAGTATATGTTTAGGAAGAGGAAAGATTGGAAAATCTTTTGATATCAAAATATTAAATTTTCATTCGAATTCGATTCACCTTAAGCACTGAGATAAGAAATATCGGTAGGGTGCTTTGCATATCACAATAATGAAAATTTTCGCATGGGGTGTTTTTACGGTCGACGAATTGCAATTGTTAGGGTGTTTTGCATATCACAAATTTAAATAGGGTGATTTTATTACCGTTTAATTACTTTTGATTTACGGCTGGGGTGAAATATAGGTATTTAATTCTTGTGCATTTATATTTCATGTCAAAATTATACCAGAGAAATATGTAGTAAATAATTTTTCAAAAATCTCATTAGAAGCTGCTTACGTTCATCATTACTATGTAAACTCTAGTAGGTATCTTGAATTTCCTATTGATTTTCACCATTAATCTTCTCTTTACAGCCGAACTTGCACTTATATTTGCAACAAGCATCGCGCAATGTGTGTTTATGAGAGTCCCAAATACGTCTATCATCAGGAGATCGACATCTGCTTTGTGCTGGTGGTGTGGCATTACCATGCAAAATCCCCTGATTTCGTGGATATTCTAACTGTTGGTACGATGTTATTCTCTCCATCCAGTTCATAAATATTATCAAATCCTTTATAACTCCATCTACCAACACCAACATCCCCTGTCCACCCAATCCAACTACCTCCAACATCCCCTATCCACCCAATCCATCTACCTCCAACACCTCCTCACCCACTCAATCTACCTCTGACATCCCCTGTCCACCCCCTCCATCTACCTCCGATACCCCCAGTCCATCCACTCCATCTACTTCTGACATCCCCTGTCCACCCAATCCATCTACCTCCAACATCCCCTGTCCACCCACTCCATCAATCTCGACATTCCCTGTCCACCCACTCCATCTACCTCTGATATCCCCTGTCCGCCGACTCCATCTACCTCCTACATCACGTGTTCATCTACTCCATCTACTTCTGATATCCCCTGTCCACCAACTCCATCTACCTCTGACTTCCCCTGTCCACCCATTCCATCTACCTCCAACATCCCTTCTCCACCCACTCAATCTACCTCTGACATCCCCTTTCCACCCAGTCCATCTACCTCTGACATCCCCTGTCCGCCCACTCCATCTACCTCCGACATCCCCTGTCCACCCATTCCATCTACCTCCAACATCCCTTGTCCACCCACTCAATCTACCTCTGACATCCCCTGTCCTCAAACTCCATATACTACTACTACTACTAGGATCGGCATGCTGCATTGCAGCTGCATTTTTAAGAATGCTGTGCCGGCTTGTCAACAAAATTGCACCGCCACAACTCCCTATCACCCATGACATTTGCTAGATCATCCGCATCTTTAAGGCCAGAGTCCTTTAAGATGCGTCTCAAGAAAGTCATGGGCTGTCCACCATGCTTATTCACTCCATGATGCTGCCAAAGTACAAGATTATGCACTGGCTGGTCCTCACGGCGAAAGCAATGTCCTGCAAAGCGGAGGCGATTTTGTTCTAGTGTCAAGCTTGGGGGAACCAATGAGACACCTCCAATGTTATATAGTGTCTGGTTGGAGATGTGTGCATTGTACTTAACACAATGAACCCGTCGTAGCATTCTTGTGAATGTGCCATCCAGAGATTTGGTGTCCTCAGCAGTTAGAGCCCAGCATGGACTCCCGTAGAGGAGTACTGGAACTACTGCTGCTCTAAATAATCGGACCTTAAGTTTCCGATTAATTCTCGGTGACTTCCAAATCCTGGAAAGCCTATTCAAGGCTGCCCATGCCTTTCCCTTACGTATTCGAAGGTCCTCACCTGACTTCCGGATCCAAGATCCCAGGTAACAGAAGACGTCCACATGCTCAAGCATACCATCCTTTGAGCTTATGCTCATCCGATCAGAGACTTGCTGAGGACTTTCAAAGTTAACTGTCAGAATTTTGGTCTTTCTGGAGTTAATAAAAAGACCAACACTAGAAGCAGCATGTTCTAATGAGCTGAGGAGCCGTTGGGCTCCCTCTAATGATTCTGAGAGTACTCCTAAGTCATCAGCAAAGTCTAGATCAGTTAGGTACTTGGCAGGATTTCCTCGACTTCTGGAGCCAGTAGGTGGAGTTATCATCACCCCATCATCATTATGATGATCTAAGGACATGCGTAGAACATAGTCAACCACAATAATGAACAAGAATGGTGCAAGTGTGTCTCCTTGGAGGACGCCCCATAACACTTCAAATGGTTCTGTGTCACCGTCAACAGTAGACACAAATGTTGTCGAACCATCGTATACTGATCTGATTGCTGCAATAATTTCATCAGGAATCCCATATAATGAAAGTATGCTGAACATACGTGAGCGAGAGACTGAATCAAAGGCCTTGAAGAAGTCAACAAAGATAACAGCCAGATGCCTGTCTTTCTTTTTTGATAATTCTTCAATTATCCTTCTAAGTGCCAAAATGGGCTACATGGTTCCACGACCTTTGCGGAACCCATTCTGATTTCCACGGAGCAGTCTCTCAATGGGATCCCTGATGCGATTTAATAGAATCCTATTGTATAGCTTTGCAGCAATCGAGATCAATGAGATTCCCCGAAAAGAACCATAGAGTGTTAGGTTGCCCTTCTTGGGAACTGGCACCAACTTATTTGTTTTCATTTCTTGTGGGACTCTTGTTGTTCGGTACATGTCTACTATGATGGGATAGATGAGCTTTAAACACTCAGGTATTTTAAAGACCTCAGGGGGAACACCATCTACTCCACTGGCACGATTGGTCTTAATGCTCTTTGCAGCAGCCTTCACTTCTGCAAAGGAGATATCGCCAATGGGAATATCTGGGAGTACAGACTCAGACACTTTTACTTCTATAAAGTTATCAGGCAATACCCTGTCATTATTGAGGAGCTTTTCAAAGTGGGCTTTCCAACCATTGAGGCGATCGGCTGGTGATTCAGCCTTAACCTTGGTGGTTGGTTCGCTATTCCGCCCAGTAAGCAAGTTGATCGATTTCCATGCCTGGGATGATTGCCTGCTGTCGTCGGCATCATTGATGGCATCAACCTGTTGGTTTATTAGCTCCTGTAGATTAACAGAGTACTGCCTGTTTAGGGACCTAGAGGCAGCCTTAACTGCATTCTTGGCTGCTGCTGCTGTAGTCTGTTTGAGTCGGGACTCTTTCTGCGCCTTATGAAGGTCATTTCGGCACTTCTGAATATTGTTGTCAGTCCAGGGGGCCCTTTTCCTGTTTCGAGGGTATACAGGAACTGTTTCTGCAGCTGCTAACTTAACTGCTTCTGTAAAGGCAGTATAGCCCTCACAGTGATCTGCCGCCTCAGAGGCAAGAGCCTCATACCTGTTGCTCAGCTGTAGTGTAAAGCTGGATCTCACACTTGGCTGTTGCAACAGAGAGGACCAGTCATGCCGCGGCAAGGCAGATTTCGTTGTTCTGCTAGCACGCAGACTAAGTCTTACCTTGGCCACAATAAGGCGGTGATCACTGGAGAAGGGTCGAAGTGTAAATGCATTACAGTCTTGTATAGAGCTCCTGTATTTCCTACGAAACAGAATATGGTCTATCTGGGACTTGTGACCACTGGGTCCACTATGAGTCCATAGCTTTCCAGTTCGCTTCTTGAACTGGGTTCCAGCCGAAAACAATCCATTTCCAGAGATAAAATCCTGAAGATGGACAGAATTTCGGTTAACACTATTGCTATAGACCCAGGGCGATGTAGGTGATTGATGCAGACTTGCATTAAAGTCTCCCAGGAATGTTAAGAATGCATGCTGATCCACTCCATCAGTAGCTGCTTGTAGATTGTGGTAGAAGTTTTCCACCTCCTCTACAGGGGCAACACTAGTTGGAGAGTAGCACACAATCAGAACCACCTTAGGAAACTTCTTAGCCAGTCTTCCAGAACATGAGAAGTGGCAACGGATGATGCGGTTAGAGATTTGGTCTATTTTGTCCAATGCTGCATGTGCAGTTGGATTCATCAATAGACCAATTCCACCATTGCCACTATCATCTGCTGATGCGAGGGCGAGTCGCCAACCGCCCCCCATGTCCTTAATCAGAACCTCATCAGTCTGTCCAGTTTGCATTCGGTGCTCTTGAACACCCACGGCGCTAAGAGAAAGCTTATCTGCCAAGGCAGTCAGCTCACCTTGTCGCATTGGGGACCCGAGTGTTAGGGTGTTTACTGAGGCTAGTCTAGTGACTTGCCTCAGATTCACCAATGGCTTTGTTGGTCGGGGTGGAACATGAGAGTAGCCTCCAACTCCAGAATCCCTCTCCCCATCACAATCTGGCCTCCCTGGTGACCCAGGGTTTGGGCCAGAAAGGTCATCAGGAAAGGGACTCAAAGAATTGTTGGCTGCTCTTTCTCCAGTAGGGGGTGAGACAGGCAGCCGGTCAGGAGTTAACTGACGCCTGTGAGGCCGATTGTGTCCGGTAATTCCACTGGCCTCTAGTGGCCGGACCTCCGCATTGCTAATGTAATCCATAGTGGGGGTTGGGGGGTGCTTTTTTGCCGAGTCAGCTCTCGGGGCAAATACCACACCCTGGTTTTCCATTCCACGGGGTGGGTGTCGCAATGGAGTCAGATATGAGGCCCATCACCCATATCTACTCTGGCGCACATGACCCACCATTGGCTGTTGCAGCTCATCTGCTGGGTCATGCCCTGTACCCTTGCTGCCAGGTGCAGGTCGCAGTGAAGTGCTCTCAGAGTGGACATGAGAACACTCTACTCCTGACCAGCCATTGGTAGATCACCATCTGCCTGGTCAGGCCATATACCCCTGCAGCCAAGAATATGGGTCCTTAATCCAGGACCAAGGACGTCCTTATCCCAGAACGAAGGGGGTCCTAGTTACAGGACCAGATTTGCCCTAGTAAGAGGGTCTATGCAGCTACAGGGCCACTCCATATACCCCCGACACACCCTGTTCATCTACTCCATCTACCTCAGACATCCCCTGTCCACCCACTCCATCTACCTCCGACATTCCCTATCCAATCCATCCACTCCATCTACCCCCGACACATCCTGTCCACCCAATCCATTTACATCCACCATCCCATGTCCACACAGTCCATCTACCTCTGACATTCCCTGTCCACACACTCCATCTACATCCGACATCCCCTGTCCACCCACTCTATCAACCTCGGACAACCCCTGTCCACCCACTCCATCTACCTCCGACATCCCCTGTCCACCAACTCCGTCTACCTCCGATACCCACAGTCCATTCTCTCAATCTACCTATGACATCCCCCGTCCACCCACTCCATCTACCTCTGACTTCCCCTGTCCAGCCACTATATCTACCTCCGACATCCCCTATCCACCCACTCCATCTACCTCTGACATCCCTGTCTAGCCACTCCATCTACCTCTGACATCCCCTGTCCACCCACTCTATCTACCTCCGACATCTCCTGTCCACCCACTCCATCTACCTCCGACATCCCCTGTCCATCCACTCTATCTACCTCCGACATCCCCTGTCCACCCACTCCGTCTACCTCCGACATCCCCTGTCCACCAACTCCGTCTACCTCCGATACCCACAGTACATCCTCTCAATCTACCTATGACATCCCCCGTCCACCTACTCCATCTACCTCTGACTTCCCCTGTCCAGCCACTATATCTACCTCCGACATCCCCTGTCCACCCACTCCATCTACCTCTGACATCCCCTGTCTAGCCACTCCATCTACCTCTGACATCCCCTGTCCACCCAATCTATCTACCTCCGACAACCCCTGGTCACCCACTCCATCTACCTCCGACATCCCCTGTCCATCCACTCTATCTACCTCCGACATCCCCTGTCCACCCACTCCGTGTACCTCCGACATCCCCTGTCCACCAACTCCGTCTACCTCCGATACCGCCAGTCCATCCTCTCAATCTACCTGTGACATCCCCCGTCCACCCACTCCATCTACCTGACTTCCCCTACCCACCCACTCTATCTACCTCCGACATCCCCTATCTACCCACTCCATCTACCTCCGACATCCCATGTACACCCACTAAATCTACCTCCGACATCCCCTGTCCACCTACTCCGTCTACCTCCGACATCCCCTGTCCACCAACTCCGTCTACCTCCGATACCGCCAGTCCATCCTCTCAATCTACTTATGACATTCCCCGTCCACCCACTCTATCTACCTCTGACATCCCCTGTCCACCCACTCCATCTACCTCCGAAATCCTCTGTCCACCCACTCTATCTACCTCCGACATCCCCTGTCCACCAACTCCATCAACCTCTGACATCCCCTGTCCACTCACTCCATCTACGCCTGACATCCCCTGTCCACCAACTCCATCTACATCTGACACCCCCTGTCCACCCACTCCATCTACCTCCAACATCTCCTGTCCACCCACTCCATATATATCCTCCGACATCCCATGTCCACCCACTCTATCTACCTCCGACATCCCCTGTCCACCCACTCTATCTACCTCCGACATCCCCTGTCCACCAACTCCATCGACCTCTGACATCCCCTGTCCACTCACTCCATCTACGTCTGACATCCCCTGTCCACCAACTCCATCTACATCCGACACCCCCTGTCCACCCACTCCATCTACCTCCAACATCTCCTGTCCACCCACTCCATATATATCCTCCGACATCCCCTGTCCACCCACTCTATCTACCTCCGACATCCCCTGTCCACCAACTCCATCGACCTCTGACATCCCCTGTCCACTCACTCCATCTACGTTTGACATCCCCTGTCCACCAACTCCATCTACATCCGACACCCCCTGTCCACCCACTCCATCTACCTCCAACATCTCCTGTCCACCCACTCCATATATATCCTCCGACATCCCATGCCCACCCACTCTATCTACCTCCGACATCCCCTGTCCACCCACTCAATCTACCTCCAACATCCACTCACTCCATTTCCGGTTAACAACTCCCTGTTCATTCTCCTAGTCGTCCTGTTTCTCTTAGTCGTCCTGTTTGAATTTGCTGCTATAGCAGCTGCTGTGTACCTCTATATTACTCCTTAGGAATGTTCCAGAACATTATTTAATATCCAATTACGTATTAATATACGAGTTTGCAAAACTTAAAAAAAAGGAATGATCAAAACCTCAAAATCTAACAATTTGAGATAGGGTTTTCACCTTCTGACAGCAGAACTGGCATCTACTTATTTGTTTTCATTTCTTGTGGGAATCTTGTTGTTCGGTTCCGGGTTTTCCATAATGCCACCCCCCCCCCCCCCCCCCCCCCTGGCCAACCAAAACGGTTAGACATGCACCTTAGTGTAATATCTAGCGAAAGATAATTTAATTCTGAGCTTGCATGCGAAAATTTAGGGTCCCATAGAAAAGTGTAAAAGTTGTATAGGCTATTATTTAAACCTATCTTATTTTTTATTTTTCAATATTTTTGATTTAAACACAATTAAAAAAAATATAATATATCCAGTGTTAGTGTTGCAGCCATGTTTCCCCTTTGCAGCACGGGAAGCTCCTGGATAGTGGAAAATGGTTTGAGTTCAGTTTGATTATGTCACAGAATCACAATCCTCTCTAAAAGTAACAGCTCTGATCCTGTCAACCATACGCTTTTCTTCAGAGTTATCGAAGATTGCTTTGGAACTTTTCATTTTAATTACTTCAGTCTAATTCAGTAAAATTACCAAAGAAACACTAAGTAACTAAGTAACTGAATACTGTAATATTGCAATACAGCAAAAGTCAGGTAGTAACAACTGTTTAAACTGGGCTGAATAGCTGATTGACAAACGCTGGGGTTAAATTGGGATTAAATCAAAAATATTGAAAAATAAGATAGGTTTAAAAATAGCCGATAAAATGTTTATACTTCCGTATTGGACCCTAAATTTTCGCATGCAAGCTCAGAATTAAATTATCTTTGGAGTGATATATTACACATGTCGTGCATGTATGGCAGTTTTGGCTGGCCAGGAGGGGAGGGAGGGGGGGGGGGGGGGGGGGCAATCATTATTGAACACCCGGTACATGTCTACAAGATACAAGAATTTGTCACTTCGTTGGCTTTAGATTATCTTTACACTTACACACACCACAGCCATATCACAATGTTTTTTGGAGTACTTTTCGTGGCGGCCATACTAGTGGCATTTTCGCCAGGCAATGAAGCATCGCCTTATGTTGACCCGGTAGTAGACCCAACGTATCATGTTGACCCAACGTATCATGTTGACCCAACGCCACCTACATCGACCACCAACATCACCACCAATACCGGAAACATACCCAATCCCGGTAGACCCAACGTATCATGTTGACCCAACGTATCAAATTGTTATTGACCCAACGCAAACTTCGACAACTCCGCCAAGACCACCAAACTCACCTCCAAGACCACCGGAAACATACCCAATCCCGGTAGACCCAACGTATCATGTTGACCCAACGTATCATATTGTTATTGACCCTACGCCAACTTCGACAACTCCGCCAAGGCCACAAACCTCACCTCCAAGACCGCCGGAAACATACCCAATCCCGGTAGACCCAACGTATCATGTTGACCCAACGTATCAAATTGTTATTGACCCAACGCCAACTTCGACAACTCCGCCAAGACCACCAATCTCACCTCCAAGACCACCGGAAACATACCCAATCCCGGTAGACCCAACGTATCATGTTGACCCAACGTATCATATTGTTATTGACCCAACGCCAACTTCGACAACTCCGCCAAGACCACCAAACTCACCTCCAAGACCACCGGAAACATACCCAATCCCGGTAGACCCAACGTATCATGTTGACCCAACGTATCATATTGTTATTGACCCAACGCCAACTTCGACAACTCCGCCAAGGCCACAAACCTCACCTCCAAGACCGCCGGAAACATACCCAATCCCGGTAGACCCAACGTATCATGTTGACCCAACGTATCAAATTGTTATTGACCCAACGCCAACTTCGACAACTCCGCCAAGACCACCAATCTCACCTCCAAGACCACCGGAAACATACCCAATCCCGGTAGACCCCAACGTATCATGTTGACCCAACGTATCATATTGTTATTGACCCAACGCCAACTTCGACAACTCCGCCAAGACCACCAAACTCACCTCCAAGACCACCGGAAACATACCCAATCCCGGTAGACCCAACGTATCATGTTGACCCAACGTATCATATTGTTATTGACCCAACGCCAACTTCGACAACTCCGCCAAGGCCACAAACCACACCTCCCAAGACCGCCGGAAACATACCCAATCCCAACGTATCATATTGACTGAAAACATACCAATAATGCCACCTCACGGTTAAATCATTATATTGGTTTCATGTAAAATATATTACACAGTATTATTCTAACCAGATGTAGTTGATGTGGTGGGTTCTTCTGTAGTCGAGCTTGTAGGTATAGCAGTAGTTGTTGCTGGTGGTGGTGGTGGGTTTGTTGTGGATGGTGGTGGGTATGTTATTGTTGTTGTTGGTGGATGTTCAGTTGTTGTTACTATGTCACCTGCAAATATTACAAAATGTAATAATTACAATACTTGGTTACCAGAAAACTAACATACAGTTTTTCTACTTTCTACTAGTTTTTTTAGTTTATCTGCACTTCTAATTACAGTGCCTGAAAATATAATAAAAAAAACGGAATAAGTAAAAAAATACGTTTCTTATGACGCGTTACGGTTACTCACTGCCGCATTACGGATATTCATTTTTTGCCGTCGCATTACAGCTACTTCCCTTGTGTTGTTTAAATGAGATAATAATAATATAGAGATGTGTAAGAGGCTCGTTAAAATATTAATTAGGTCCACTGCAATAATACAATGAATAGCGGGGTAAAATTTTGAGTCATTATTTGCCTATCTGCAGAGGGGAGGGGTGTTTATATATTCAGTACTTGGTCAGAGACAGTTAGCTGTGACCATACTTCCAGCTGCTGATCAAACTTGTGAAGCAAACTCCCATAGAGGAGTACTGGAACTACTGCTGCTCTAAACAATCGGACCTTAAGTTTCCGATTAATTCTCTGTGACTTCCAAATCCTGGAAAGCCTATTCAAGGCTGCCCATGCATTTCCCTTACGTATTAGAAGGTCCTCACCTGACTTCCGGATCCATGATCCCAGGTAACAGAAGTCGTACACATGCTCAAGCCAGAGACTTGCTGAGGACTTTCAAAGTTAACTGTCAAAAGGTTGGCCTTTTTGGAGTTAATCATAATTAAAATAATTATAATAAATAGACCAACACTAGAACTAGCCTGTTCTAAAAGTCATAAGAAAAGTCTAGATCAGTTAGGTACTTGGCAGGATTTCCTCGACTTCTGGAGCCAGTATGTGGAGTTACCATCACCTCATCATCATTATGATGATCTAAGGACATGCGTAGAACATAGTCAACCACAATTATGAACGAGAATGGTGCAAGTGTGTCTCCCTGGACTTCAATAATAATACTTCTAACAAACATAACACTTCAAATGGTTCTGTGTCACCATCAACAGTAGAGACAAATGTTGTCGAACCATTGTATACTGATCTGATTGCTGCAATAATTTCATCAGGAATCTCATATAATGAAGGTATGCTGAACATACGTGAGCGAGAGACAGAATCAAAGGCCTTGAAGGAGTCAACAAAGATAACAGCCAGATGCCTGTCTTTCTTTTTTGATAAGTCTTCAATTATCCTTCTAAGTGCCAAAATGGGCTCCATGGTCCCACGACCTTTACAGAACCCATTCTGATTTCCACGGAGCAGTCTCTCAATGGGATCCCTGATGCGATTTAATAGAATTCTATTGTAGAACTTTGCAGCAATCGAGATCGATGAGATTCCCCGAAAAGAACCATATAGTATCAGATTGCCCTTCTTGGGAACTGGCCAACTTATTTGTTTTCATTTTTTGTGGGACTCTTGTCGTTCTGTACATGTCTACTATGATGGGATAAATGAGCTTCAAACGCTCAGGCATTTTAAACACCTCAGGGGGGACACCATCTACTCCACTGGCACGATTGGTCTTAATGCTCTTTGCAGCATTGCAGCAGCCTTCACTTCAACAAAGGAGATATCACCAATGGGAATATCTGGGAGTACAGACTCAGACACTTTTACTTCTATAAAGTTATCGGGCAGAACCCTTTCATTATTGAGTAGCTTTTCAAAGTGGGCCTTCCAACCATTGCGGCGATCAGCAGGTGATTCTGCCTTAACCTTGGTGGTTGGTTGGCGTTTACACCCAGTAAGCAAGGTGATGCATACGTTGGAGACGCATACATGATCTTAAGCCTTAAGGTATAAGATGATTTGCATGTATTAATTTCATAATTTTCATCAAATTAATTCCATATAGTGGGTTTATGAGATATGAAAGAAAAGGTCTTCCAGCTTTGCCAAAAATTTCAAATTTCAGATTACTACCGTATCTATGTTGACACCCAGTATCTTTGTGGTGTCTGAAAATTCACATATATCAACAGCCATTTTCAGATTATTTAACGGATAGTACTAGATCGTGACATCAGTCGAAAACAGGCGAAAACAAGCGAATAGATAGATAAATTTATTTATACATTATGTAAAAACAATAACAAATACACCAAACAATGTACCAGTATAAAGGTATTGTCCAACATAACATATAGGATTACCCCTAAAGCTTTGCAGCTTATTTCCAAGGGGGTCCTTTATGTTACTTGGTTACAAATACAATATTACACTACGCTAACCTAAAACCAATATAAAACGTAATTACACTATGTACATGTACAACTTTACCGAGAGCGTGACAATGTCCGACTCAACGATAAAGATGTAATGTACAGAACAATTTAATATAAAACGTAATTACAGTATAAATAGTAAATAATTAATAAACTAATAACTTACTGTAGGACTATTGTACCTATTTTTACATTGCAAAAGGAGGTGAGATTTAACTGCAGATTTAAAAGAATGTTGATTATCTAGGTTTTTAATTTCATTAGACAGAGCGTTCCAATTTTTAATACCGTTAAAAAAGAAAGTATCAGATTCAAAGGATTTACAATTCGGGAGGTAAAAGTTTGAAGCACTTGCTCTGGTACTGTAAGAGTGTGTATCGCGTACTCTGTTGAAATTTTGTTTTGGGTAATTGGGACACTTACCATTATACACTTTATGCACATGGTTAAGGCGTAGCTGCTATTTAATTTTATTTTAATAATATTATTTAATTTATTTTACTCTACTATTTAAGTTAAGTATACTATCTAAGTTAAGTAGTCCAGATTCAGAAAAGTCCACTGGAGTTATGTGGTGCCTAGGTTTGCAGTATTTAATAAAAAGTACTTCATTATTCTGAGCTACTTGTAATTTACATTTAAGCTGTTTGGTTAAGCCTTCATACCAAGAAGAGCACGCATAGTCCATAGTTTTTATTTCTGTATAGAAACCTGAGCCTACTGTTAACTTTCGAGAAAATATTTTTCACTATACTTTCTCCTGATAAGCAGTTATCCAATGTAGCGCCTAAATATTTAACTTCCTTTTTATTTTCAATCTTATGTCCATTACCAGTGACTTCAAACTTAGTTACCTTCTTTAACTTTCTTCTGGAACCAAACAAAATACTTTCAGTCTTACCGTAGTGAATGGATAGCTTATTTCAACCAACCACTCATAAGCGAAAACAGTTGGAATGTAAGGACTACAGACGAAAACAGTTAGATCGTTTAAAAATAATCATCCTTGCATCCAGGTGAAAGCAGATATTGAAGTTAACTTGGTGTAATAATAGATTTAAAATTTAGTGGAATTTATGATGTCGTTAAATTAAGATGACGTTCTATCCATGTACAATAACACTGCTCATATCAGTGGCCGTTGGGTAATACTGTATTCCTACATAGATCATGTCTTAATGCCCCTGCACCTGATACCAGCTCTCTCAGAAGCCAATGAGCGTGTTCAAGAAAATTTGTCTGATCATCAACCAGTGCATTCCGATCTGTTGCTGGGAGAATATGGAGAGGATGATGAAAGGTATCCAAAATCAAAGATGACAAACATTAAATTTCACTTCAAACGTGCCACCAGTGATCAGCTGACCTCATATAAATGTGAGATTGAAACCGTTTTAAATAATACTACTGCTAATTGTGCTGATACCAAAGCGGAATTGATCATTAGAACTACTACTACTAGTATCGGCATGCTGCATTGCAGCTGCATTTTTAAGAATGCTGTGCTGGCTTGTCTACAAAATTGCGCCGCCACAACTCCCTATTACCCATGACATTTGCTAGATCATCCGAAAGAAAGTCATGGGCTGTCCACCATGCTTATTCACTCGATGAGGCTGCCAAAGTACAAGATTATGCACTGGCTGGTCCTCACGGCGAAAGCAATGTCCTGCAAAGCGGAGGAGATTTTGTTCTAGTGTCAAGCTTGGGGGAACCAATGAGACACCTCCAATGTTATATAGTGTCTGGTTGGAGATGTGTGCATTGTACTTGAGACAATGAACCCGGCGCAGCATTCTTGTGAATGTGCCATCCAGAGATTTGGTGTCCTCGGCAGTTAGAGCCCAGCATGGACTCCCATAGAGGAGTACTGGAACTACTGCTGCTCTAAATAATCGGACCTTAAGTTTCCGATTAATTCTCGGCGACTTCCAAATCCTCGAAAGCCTATGCAAGGCTGCCCATGCCTTTCCCTTACGTATTCGAAGGTCCTCACCTGACTTCCGGATCCATGATCCCAGGTAACAGAAGTCGTCCACATGCTCAAGCATACCATCCTTTGAGCTTATGCTCATCCGATCAGAGACTTGCTGAGAACTTTCAAAGTTAACTGTAAAAATTTTGGTCTTTCTGGAGTTAATAAAAAGACCAAAACTAGAAGCAGCATGTTCTAATGAGCTGAGGAGCCGTTGGGCTCCCTCTAGTGATTCTGAGAGTACTCCTAAGTCATCAGCAAAGTCTAGATCAGTTAGGTACTTGGCAGGATTTCCTCGACTTCTGGAGCCAGTAGGTGGAGTTATCATCACCCCATCATCATTATGATGATCTAAGGACATGCGTAGAACATAGTCAACCACAATTATGAACAAAAATGGTGCAAGTGTGTCTCCCTGGAGGACGCCCCGTATCACTTCAAATGGTTCTGTGTCACCATCAACAGTAGACACAAATGTTGTCGAACCATCGTATACTGATCTGATTGCTGCAATAATTTCATCAGGAATCCCATATAATGAAAGTATGCTGAACATACGTGAGCGGGAGACTGAATCAAAGGCCTTGAAGAAGTCAACAAAGATAACAGCCAGATGCCTGTCTTTCTTTTTTTGATAACTCTTCAATTATCCTTCTAAGTGCCAAAATGGGCTCCATGGTCCGACGACCTTTACGGAACCCATTCTGATTTCCACGGAGCAGTCTCTCAATGGGATCCCTGATGCGATTTAATACAATTCTATTATATAGCTTTGCACAACTGGATTACATCCTTATAAACAAAAAGTGGAGAAATAGCATGATCAACTGCGAGGCATACAGCTCGTTCAACCTAATTGGTTCGGACCACAGAATTGTGACTGCAGAGATCAGACTCAGTTTGAGAGCCAGCAAACCCAGGAGGACAAGCAAGCAAATCAACTATGACTGGGAGAAACTCAGAACTGACAATGCTGTAAATGATGCTTATACAGTAGAAGTTCAAAACCGCTTTGAAGCACTTCAGTCAATGGATGAAGACCAATCCACCGATTCAATATACCAGAATATAATAACAGCCCACAAGGAATCAGCTAAGAGGCATATCCCCCGGAAACCTAAACGAAAACAGTATGTGCCATGGCAAAACTCTGAGGTTACTTGTAAGAGAGAAGATCTTAAGATAGCCAACAACCGAAAACATTAACAAGGTTGAGAAAGCTAAGGACGATCTTAAATTGGCCTACAACATCAGCCAGGAAAAGTAAATACAGGATAAAACTGAAGCAATTACAACTGCTCACATACCGCAACAATCAAGACTTACCTGGCAAACTGCAAATGAGGTATCTGGTCGGAAAAGTTGTGCAAAGGGGCGCCTCAAAGCCGATAGTCCTGAAGAACGTGTTGGGAAGTGGAAAAATCACTTCAGCAACTTGCTTGGGCAGCCACCAAACATCGAGGTCAGCCCTACAAGGAAAATATATGACAAGACACTACCTATAGAAACAGGGGACTTCACACCTGCCGAACTCCAAAGAAGCATTAAAAGCATGTCCAATAATAAAGCGAGTGGATTAGATGAATTCCCAGCGGAAGTATGGAAAACCGGAGTGCTAAATAGACCATTATTGAATGTTTGCAACCGGATGTTAAAAGGGGAAAAGCCACCACCAATTTGGACTAAAGGTCAACTAAAGCCTCTCCCCAAGAAAGGAGACCTCGGCATACCAACAAACTATCGTGGGATCTGTCTGCTTGTGGTAGCTGCCAAAATATACAATAAAATGATTCTATATAGGATTAGGCCTCACATAGAGAAACTACTGCGTAAGAGCCAAAACGGATTTCGACCAAGTAGATCAACAATAGCTCAGATACTTGCACCACGGAGACTGATTGAAGGAATTAAGTCAAAGAATCTCCCCGCAGTCATGACTATTGTGGACTTCAAGAAGGCATTCGACTCCATCCATAGAGGTAAAATGCTTGAAATCCTAAGAGCTTATGGAATACCAGAAGTAATTGTTGCTGACATTGGATTGTTATATTGTGACACAGAAGCGCAGGTACTCTCACCAGATGGTGAAACTGAGTTTTTCTCAATCCTGGCTGGCGTACTGCAAGGTGACACATTAGCACCATTACTATTTGTAATTGTGCTGGATTACGCAATGAGGACGGCCACAAAGGATGAAGATCTGTGATTCACACTTCAAGAACGCAGAAGTAGTAGATATCCAGCAACTACAGTCACAGACACCGACTTTGCGGATGACATCGCCCTGCTCTCTAATACGCTAGCAGATGCACTAAGTAAAGTAGTCTACTAAATAAAGTGGAGAGGGCTGCTAAGGAGGTTGGGTTGCATATAAATGCTACCAAGACCGAATTCATGACCTTTAATGTTGATGGAAACTTGACAACCATTGATAATAATCAACTATGGAAGGTCGATGACTTCCAGTACCTTGGATCATGGATAGAGAGTAGCAAAAAGGACATAGAAGTTAGGAAAGCAAAGGCTTGGGTAGCTCTATCAAAAATGGATACCATCTGGAAATCAGATCTCTCCAGGCACCTGAAGACTAAGTTCTTTCGAGCCACAGTGGAAAGTGTATTTTTATACGGGGGTGAGACCTGGACACTGACTAAATCACTTGAACAACGAATTGATGGTTGCTACACAAGACTACTAAGGGCAGCCCTAAACATCAGCTGGAGACAACACATGACAAACGCCGAGCTTTATGGTACAATACCACCTGTATCAACCACCCTCCGTGAACGCAGATTAAGATTCAGTGGGCACTGCTGGCGAAGTAAAGACGAGGTCATACCAGATCTACTTCTCTGGCAACCAACTCATGGAAAGCGTAGTCGTGGACGACCTGCCATAACATATATAGATCAACTTGAAAGGGATACTGAACTTGGGAGAAACGAAATTTCGACAACTATGGAGAATCGGGAAGCCTGGAAGGATCTCATTTCCACTGTCCGAGTTCGCTCGACCTAGTAGTAGTATATAGCTTTGCAGCAATCGAGATCAATGAGATTCCCCGAAAAGAACCATAGAGTGTTAGGTTGCCCTTCTTGGGAACTGGCACCAACTTATTTGTTTTCATTTCTTGTGGGACTCTTGTTGTACGGTACATGTCTACTATGATGTAATAAATGAGCTTTAAACACTCAGGTATTTTAAAGACCTCAGGGGGAACACCATCTACTCCACTGGCACAATTGGTCTTAATGCTCTTTGCAGCAGCCTTCACTTCTCCAAAGGAGTTATCGCCAATGGGAATATCTGGGAGTACAGACTTAGACACTTTTACTTCTATAAAGTTATCAGGCAATACCCTGTCATTATTGAGGAGCTTTTCAAAGTGGGGCTTCCAACCGAACCATTGAGGCGATCGGCTGGTGATTCAGCCTTAACCTTGGTGGTTGGTTGTCTTTTCCGCCCAGTAAGCAAGTTGATCGATTTCCATGCCTGGGTTGATTGCCTGCTGTCGTCAGCATCTTTGATGGCATCAACCTGTTGATTTATTAGCTCCTGTAGATTAACAGAGTACTGCCTGTTCAGGGACCTATATGCAGCCTTAACTGCATTCTGGGCCGCTGTAGTCTGTTTGAGTCGGGACTCTTTCTGCGCCTTATATAGGTCATTTCGGCACTTCTGGATTTTGTTGTAAGTCGAGGGGGCCCTTTTCCTGTTTCGAGGGTATACAAGAACTGTTTCTGCAGCTGCTAACTTAACTGCTTCTGTGAAGGCAGTATAGCCCTCAGAGTGATCTGCCACCTCAGAGGCAAGAACCACATACCTGTTGCTCAGCTGTAGTGTGAAGCTGGATCTCATACTTGGCTGTTGCAACAGAGAGGACCAGTCATGCCGCGGCAAGGCAGATTTCGTTGTTCTGCTAGCACGTAGACTAAGTTTTACATTGGCCACAATAAGGCGGTGATCACTGGAGAAGGGTCGAAGTGTAAATGCATTACAGTCTTGTATAGAGCTCCTGTACTTCCTACGAAACAGAATATGGTCTATCTGGGACTTGTGACCACTGGGTCCACTATGAGTCCATAGCTTTCCAGTTCGCTTCTTGAACTGGATTCCAGCCGAAAACAAACGGAAAAACGGGTTCCACCGAATGCAGACTGGACAGACTGATGAGGTTCTGATTAAGGACATGGGGGGCGGTTGGCGACTCGCCCTCGCGTCAGCAGATGATAGTGGCAATGGTGGAATTGGTCTATTGATGAATCCAACTGCATATGCAGCATTGGACAAAATAGACCAAATCTCTAACCGCATCATCCGTTGCCACTTCTCATGTTCTGGAAGACTGGCTAAGAAGTTTCCTAAGGTGGTTCTGATTGTGTGCTACTCTCCAACTAGTGTTGCCCCTGTAGAGGAGGTGGAAAATTTCTACCAGAATCTACAAGCAGCTACTCATGGAGTGGTCAGCATGCATTCTTAATATTCCTGGGAGACTTTAATGCAAGTCTGCATCAATCACCTACATCGCCCTGGGTCTATAGCAATAGTGTTAACCGAAATTCCATCCATCTTCAGGATTTTATCTCTGGAAATGGATTGTTTTCGGCTGGAACACAGTTCAAGAAGCGAACTGGAAAGCTATGGACTCATAGTGGACCCAATGGTCACAAGTCCCAGATAGACCATATCCTGTTTCGTAGGAAATACAGGAGCTCTATACAAGACTGCAATGCATTTACACTACGACCCTTCTCCAGTGATCACCGCCTTATTGTGGCCAAGGTAAGACTTCGTCTGCGTGCTAGCAGAACAACGAAATCTGCCTTGCCGCGGCATGACTGGTCCTCTCTGTTGCAACAGCCAAGTGTGAGATCCAGCTTCACACTACAGCTGAGCAACAGGTATGAGGCTCTTGCCTCTGAGGCGGCAGATCACTGTGAGGGTTATAATGCCTTCACAGAGGCAGTCAAGTTAGCAGCTGCAGAAACAGTTCCTGTATATCCTCGAAACAGGAAACGGGCCCCCTGGACTGACAATGAAATTCAGAAGTGCCGAAATGACCTCTACAAGGCGCAGAAAGAGTCCCGACTCAAACAGACTACAGCGGCCAAGAATGTAGTTAAGGCTGCATCTAGGTCCCTGAACAGGCAGTACTCGGTTAATTTACAGGAGCTAATAAACCAACAGGTTGATGCCATCAATGATGCTGACGACAGCAGGCAATCATCCCAGGCATGGAGATCGATCAACTTGCTTGCTGGTCGAAAAGCCAACCAACCACCAAGGTTAAGGCTGAATCACCAGCCGATCGCCTCAATGGTTGGAAGGCCCACTTTGAAAAGCTCCTCAATAATGACAGGGTATTGCCTGATAACTTTATAGAAGTAAAAGTGTCTGACTCTGTACTCCCAGATATTCCCATTGGTGATATCTAATCTGTTCCAGATCGTCCAGCGACGCATCAGTACGATTGATGTGTTGGGAGAATTGGTCCAGTCTAATCAGTGACTTCTCGAGTTCGTTCCGAAGAGCATATACATCCATGTTGACACCGCAGTAGACCTCCTGTGAAATCCGTTCTATGAGGACCGACTCATCAATATTGCTTGACTCAGTAGTTCCATGTAGTGATTTTCGAATCCGTTCATCAATGATCGCTGGTAGATTTGCAAGCATAGAATCTACGTGTTGGATGTTTTCATTTACCAGCACCCGCTCGTCTTCTATTTCTATTCTACTACTACTACTAGGATCGGCATGCTGCATTGCAGCTGCATTTTTAAGAATGCTGTGCCGGCTTGTCAACAAAATTGCACCGCCACAACTCCCTATCACCCATGACATTTGCTAGATCATCCGCATCTTTAAGGCCAGTGTCCTTTAAGATGCGTCTCAAGAAAGTCATGGGCTGTCCACCATGCTTATTCACTCCATGAGGCTGCCAAAGTACAAGATTATGCACTGGCTGGTCCTCACGGCGAAAGCAATGTCCTGCAAAGCGGAGGCGATTTTGTTCTAGTGTCAAGCTTGGGGGAACCAATGAGACACCTCCAATGTTATATAGTGTCTGGTTGGAGATGTGTGCATTGTACTTGACACAATGAACCCGGCGTAGCATTCTTGTGAATGTGCCATCCAGAGATTTGGTGTCCTCAGCAGTTAGAGACCAGCATGGACTCCCATAGAGGAGTACTGGAACTACTGCTGCTCTAAATAATCGGACCTTAAGTTTCCGATTAATTCTCGGTGACTTCCAAATCCTGGAAAGCCTATTCAAGGCTGCCCATGCCTTTCCCTTACGTATTCGAAGGTCCTCACCTGACTTCCGGATCCATGATCCCAGGTAACAGAAGTCGTCCACATGCTCAAGCATACCATCCTTTGAGCTTATGCTCATCCGATCAGAGACTTGCTGAGGACTTTCAAAGTTAACTGTCAGAACTTTGGTCTTTCTGGAGTTAATAAAAAGACCAACACTAGAAGCAGCATGTTCTAATGAGCTGAGGAGCCGTTGGGCTCCCTCTAGTGATTCTGAGAGTACTCCTAAGTCATCAGCAAAGTCTAGATCAGTTAGGTACTTGGCAGGATTTCCTCGACTTCTGGAGCCAGTAGGTGGAGTTATCATCACCCCATCATCATTATAATGATCTAAGGACATGCGTAGAACATAGTCAACCACAATAATGAACAAGAATGGTGCAAGTGTGTCTCCTTGGAGGACGCCCCATAACACTTCAAATGGTTCTGTGTCACCGTCAACAGTAGACACAAATGTTGTCGAACCATCGTATACTGATCTGATTGCTGCAATAATTTCATCAGGAATCCCATATAATGAAAGTATGCTGAACATACGTGAGCGAGAGACTGAATCAAAGGCCTTGAAGAAGTCAACAAAGATAACAGCCAGATGCCTGTCTTTCTTTTTTGATAACTCTTCAATTATCCTTCTAAGTGCCAAAATGGGCTCCATGGTCCCACGACCTTTACGGAACCCATTCTGATTTCCACGGAGCAGTCTCTCAATGGGATCCCTGATGCGATTTAATAGAATCCTATTGTATAGCTTTGCAGCAATCGAGATCAATGAGATTCCCCGAAAAGAACCATAGAGTGTTAGGTTGCCCTTCTTGGGAACTGGCACCAACTTATTTGTTTTCATTTCTTGTGGGACTCTTGTTGTTCGGTACATGTCTACTATGATGGGATAGATGAGCTTTAAACACTCAGGTATTTTAAAGACCTCAGGGGGAACACCATCTACTCCACTGGCACGATTGGTCTTAATGCTCTTTGCAGCAGCCTTCACTTCTGCAAAGGAGATATCGCCAATGGGAATATCTGGGAGTACAGACTCAGACACTTTTACTTCTATAAAGTTATCAGGCAATACCCTGTCATTATTGAGGAGCTTTTCAAAGTGGGCTTTCCAACCATTGAGGCGATCGGCTGGTGATTCAGCCTTAACCTTGGTGGTTGGTTGGCTTTTCCGCCCAGTAAGCAGATTGATCGATTTCCATGCCTGGGATGATTGCCTGCTGTCGTCAGCATCATTGATGGCATCAACCTGTTGGTTTATTAGCTCCTGTAGATTAGCAGAGTACTGCCTGTTCAGGGACCTAGATGCAGCCTTAACTGCATTCTTGGCCACTGTAGTCTGTTTGAGTCGGGACTCTTTCTGCGCCTTATGAAGGTCATTTCGGCACTTCTGAATTTTGTTGTCAGTCCAGGGGGCCCTTTTCCTGTTTCGAGGGTATACAGGAACTGTTTCTGCAGCTGCTAACTTAACTGCTTCTGTAAAGGCAGTATAGCCCTCACAGTGATCTGCCGCCTCAGAAGCAAGAGCCTCATACCTGTTGCTCAGCTGTAGTGTGAAGCTGGATCTCACACTTGGCTGTTGCAACAGAGATGACCAGTCATGCCGCGGCAAGGCAGATTTCGTTGTTCTGCTAGCACGCAGACTAAGTCTTACCTTGGCCACAATAAGGCGGTGATCACTGGAGAAGGGTCGAAGTGTAAATGCATTACAGTCTTGTATAGAGCTCCTGTATTTCCTACGAAACAGAATATGGTCTATCTGGGACTTGTGACCACTGGGTCCACTATGAGTCCATAGCTTTCCAGTTCGCTTCTTGAACTGGGTTCCAGCCGAAAACAATCCATTTCCAGAGATAAAATCCTGAAGATGGACAGAATTTCGGTTAACACTATTGCTATAGACCCAGGGCGATGTAGGTGATTGATGCAGACTTGCATTAAAGTCTCCCAGGAATGTTAAGAATGCATGCTGATCCACTCTATCAGTAGCTGCTTGTAGATTGTGGTAGAAATTTTCCACCTCCTCTACAGGGGCAACACTAGTTGGAGAGTAGCACACTATCAGAACCACCTTAGGAAACTTCTTAGCCAGTCTTCCAGAACATGAGAAGTGGCAACGGATGATGCGGTTAGAGATTTGGTCTATTTTGTCCAATGCTGCATGTGCAGTTGGATTCATCAATAGACCAATTCCACCATTTCCACTATCATCTGCTGACGCGAGGGCGAGTCGCCAACCGCCCCCCATGTCCTTAATCAGAACCTCATCAGTCTGTCCAGTCTGCATTCGGTGCTCTTGAACACCCACTGCGCTAAGAGAAAGCTTATCTGCCAAGGCAGTCAGCTCACCTTGTCGCATTGGGGACCCGAGTGTTAGGGTGTTTACTGAGGCTAGTCTTGTGACTTGCCTCAGATTCACCAATGGCTTTGTTGGTCGGGGTGGAACATGAGAGTAGCCTCCAACTCCAGAATCCCTCTCCCCATCACAATCTGGCCTTCCTGGTGACCCAGGGTTTGGGCCAGAAAGGTCATCAGGAAAGGGACTCAAAGAATTGTTGGCTGCTCTCTCTCCAGTAGGGGGTGAGACAGGCAGCCGGTCAGGAGTTAACTGACGCCTGTGAGGCCGATTGTGTCCGGTAATTCCACTGGCCTCTAGTGGCCGGACCTCCGCATTGCTAATGTAATCCATAGTGGGGGTTGGGGGGTGCTTTTTTGCCGAGTCAGCTCTCGGGGCAAATACCACACCCTGGTTTGCCATTCCACAGGGTGGGTGTCGCAATGGAGTCAGATATGAGGCCCATCACCCATATCTACTCTGGCGCACATGACCCACCATTGGCTGTTGCAGCTCATCTGCTGGGTCATGCCCTGTACCCTTGCTGCCAGGTGCAGGTCGCAGTGAAGTGCTCTCAGAGTGGACATGATAACACTCTACTCCTGACCAGCCATTGGTAGATCACCATCTGCCTGGTCAGGCCATATACCCCTGCAGCCAAGTATATGGGTCCTTAATCCAGGACCAAGGGCGTCCTTATCCCAGAACGAAGGGGGTCCTAGTTACAGGACCAGATTTGCCCTAGTAAGAGGGTCTCTGCAGCTACAGGTGGCACCTCCTTTATGCTGCATGGAGGTGGCAAGTTTTCTTGATCAATGACCTAGAATACCTGACATGATCATTTCTATTCTAGTTCCATCTATAGAGTCCGACAGGGCTTCATAATGATTGTGGGTATGAATATCATTCATATTTCTTGATGCCATTTAGATAATAACAATTATTAGTAAGTTGTATGAAATAGGCGGTCAATATCAGTGGAGGTAGTTTTATGGAACTGGACTGGTCAGCTGGTGCATAGCTCAGTCTGTCAGCGATCGCGATGGACAATGGAGTCTATTCAATGTATCCAGAACGATACGATGGCGACGGGGTCTATTACAGTATTAAACATGCAACCAAAGCGATCAGATGATGGCGAAGTAATCTACAAAACAGAGAACGGCAGGAAGGCGATGGAGTTTCTGAGTTTATTAAACCCAGTAAGATGTGCATAGCGAAGCGATCGAGACGGATAACAGAGTCTATTACAGTATTAAACCTGGAACGAAGACTGTGGAGTCGTGGAGTCTATTTAGCTATTAAACACAAAACCAAAGTGATCAATGACAATCAATGAGATGGCGAAGTAATCTACAAAACAGAGAACGACAGGAAGGCGATGGAGTTTATTAAACTCAGTAAGATGGTGCATAGCGAAGCAATCGAGACGGATAACGGAGTCTATTACAGTATTAAACCTGGAAAGAAGACAGTGGCATCTATAGGCCTAAACCTGGAACAATGCGAACAAGGCTACTGTAAAGTTAGACTAGACTGGTTTGTGAGATTAACTTGCCAATACTAACTCAATACAATTTGCTTTCTTCGAATTCCTAATAATTTTAATCTTAATAATAATTATTCAACATCCATTATTTTATAAGTCTTGTCAATGTATAAGATTGCTAAAGACTAAAGAGCTAACTTTAGGAAATCTGCCTTATATTTTTAGAATTATTATAATTAATTTTGTTATGTTTATAATGAATTGTATCTTTTGACGGACTACTTGATGCGCGACCGTGATAATAAAATTAAATGGTGCCGAAATTTTTTCACTTAACTGCAGGTGGGGGGGGGGGGGGGGGGGGGCAATCAATATTCTTCCCTCTCCAGGTGAATATCGACGCAAATAACAGCTTGTTTACTACTAAAATAAAACTGAATCCTGTTCTATAGGAAAAAATATTATAGGGGAAATTTTTAGCAAGTTGGGTTTATTTTAGCCGATAGACATTAGACAAGATTACATGTTTACCAAGTTTGGTATAATTTAGTCAAAGATTGAATGAGTTACGATTTTAAATTATCAGTGGAGGGTGAAGGCGGCGGGCCAGGATTCAGTTATACTTGAATAAAGAATAGTGATTAAACCAAGCGATACGCGATATATGACACTGCTGTATAAGTTCATTGAATGATTGTTGATTTCGAAACATTTAATTCAAAACTATATAAATGTTAATATAATTTTGGATTTTTTTTTTGTAATAATTAACAGATAAATTATATTCATTAATTTATTTTTTATCTAATCACATCATTAAATAACGAAGCACAGAAATAATACTGATTGAATATTAAATTGAAGGTAGGCTATAGTACCGAATTGAATAGTTGAGATTGACAAAGAGAGTATTGAATATTGAATATCTTCGGCCGTCATCCCGTTGATGACTCCATTGGCAACCATTTCGATTGGTTATGGCTCTTCAGTCCCCGAAAAGACCGATGGTCGGCGTGGTTGCTGTACCCATGCACTGAGGCTGACCCAAATGACCCAAATTGCCATCTCCAGGCGCTGGAGCAGAAACTGGTGTGACCGCGGTTCGTGGGTGGCACTGTGGAGACGAGCCCCGATCTCCCGGAGGAAGGTGGATGTCTCTGGACCGGGGGGCCAAAGGCCTCAAAGGCCACAGGGTGAAAGAAATGGCCCCGGTCCACTAGGTGACGATACTTAGAGTTTTTAATGCGCTCCGCCCCCTCAGCTGAGTGCCCCCCGGCAATGATGGTTTGTTGAAGGTGGCTGGGGGCCAGTGGATCTAGTAATAATATAATGTAACAATAATGTAGCAATAAACAAATATATGATTAGGTAGGCCTACGTGATATTAGATTCTCAAACCAAACCTATCCATCCATTGACGTCCAAATTTGGACGTCAATGGATGGATAGGTTTGGTTTGATATATTGATTGATAGATGGTTGATATATCCAATTCCTCAATCCATACTAATCAGTATGTAATAATGTACACTGTTCTGCAATAATCTCAATGTCCAACTAAACAATGCGTTGAGTGTTATCGGACCAGCCTCCGAGAAATGTTAGGCTAACAGCACCTCGCTCTGTCGCATCAGTTTTTGTAGTGGTCTAGTTACAGGCTGCCAGAATCCGTTGGTGGATGATATAGAATCAGCACATCCTGACATCTGTGCAACTCCTGAACTCTGGCGAGCATTTTCTAACACATTCTACAGATGATGGTCTAATTTATATGGTCTTGTACTGCGAAATGTAGTGGTCTAGTTACAGGCTGCCAGAATCCGTTAGTGGATGATATAGAATCAGCACATCCTGACATCTGTGCAACTCCTGAACTCTGGCGAGCATTTTCTAACACATTCTACAGATGATGGTCTAATTTATATGGTCTTGTACTGCGAAACCGTGTATTATTTACAGATGTAGGCTAAATTTCGGGTCTTGTACCGTGCACAGTACTGCAGTACTGGTGGGCCTAAACAGAACTGCTATTTTGCCTAATACAGGTCCCAGAGGTAAATCCTTACACCACGGGCTGTTACCTCTCTGACTGACAGCGCAACAGCCCTCTCTCGGAACACCATGGGCTGATGGGCCATTGAACAGATACGAAATGTATTCTGATTCAATTACATCATCAGTCTTTAGGCTTAGCAGTTTCATTTCCTACAGTATATTCAATGATACAACAGATTTGAATTTACCGCCAAAATATAGGTTGCAGATCTGATCTGCCACCCTTATTTCCAGTACAAATTCCGTGTGTCTTTCTATCATTTGAATTTCCCGGGCTATGGCTGTATGGAGCAGGGAGGCACGGCACCTTAACCGGGATTTGTGACTGTGTCGTGGGATATCATATCTGGATTTAATATGCGTACAAAGCGAATAGTACTATAACACTGCGGGTCACTGCCTTACATCGAATTATGCTCAACCCAAGCTCAAAATTAAACTAATATAATACCTAAATAAACTTTCTAAAATACAGAAATAGGCATAGGCTATGCCCATGCAGTTTGGAGGGGGTGGGGGGGGGGGGGGAATCGAGCCCCCCCCCCCCCCCGTGGCGTGCTCAGGCGTGCTTGGGGCCCCGGTGTGCCCCCCCCCCCCCTTCCCCGATCGGGGGGGGGGGGGGGGGGGGCTAACGCCGCCACTGCGAATGCGGATTTTTTACTGGGATACTATCTCTCCTTATTTTCTTTAGCAGCTACTTCTTTATTTTTTATATTTATTTATTTCTGAACAATTTACTACATTTCTACATACAATGTAGAATGTAGACGGTGGTTGGACGGGTAGGCCCATTACACCAGCCACCGTTAGCACTCAACAATTGTAGCTGCAATAAGAAACGCATTACAAAAACAAATAACCGACAAATCTACTGTACGATCGAGTATCATAGTAATCAAGCGTAAGTAATTGCAATTATAAAACAACCAACCTACTGTAGTTACGATTATACTGCATTATACTGCAATAATTATATAAGTGCACTTTTAATTATAGAGGAATAATCCTAAACAATACATATCTAATTAGTTGGTGTGGAAACGAAAATAGCGGGATACAAACCTAAAATTGAAATATAAAACAAAGTTCTAACTAAGATAATATCTATGCAACAACAATACGGTACTCTATATACAGTGATCTGTATTGTAAGCATCTATCTAACAATACGGTACGTAATCTAATACATTTGTAACAATAGAAAGTGTAACAGTTTTGTTTAGCGTGTACATGTAAAATAGAAAATACATAAACAATAATAAAATGCATGTAGAAAACACAGTGTTATTGCTCTGAAGCGAGCAGTTTAGTTATGGCGTTTTTAAATAAATTTACTGAATTAGCGTTTCGTAAAGAAGAAGGCAGGGTGTTCCAGACCTCTGGTGCGCGCACTCTGATTGATTGTCTAGCAATCTCAAGGCGTGTGCGTGGTACCATATAGTTATTATTGGCTGCCGATCGCGTTTGGTGTTCATGTGTTGTTGATATGAGAGTGAGTAGAGAAGGGAAAATGTCAGATGGTAATAGTCTATGTATGTAGCTGTAGCTTAGTATTGTTATCTGTTTTATATAAATAGATCGTATTGTAAGTGGAGTGAAGTCTGTGTTGCCTTTTGATACGACAATATTCTGGGCTCTCTGTTGCAGTTTGTGCAAGGTTGAAACATTAGTAGTGAGTTTGTCTGTTGGTTTTCGTCGCTTATGTCGATGTCTGTAGTGTTTGTGTGTAGGTCTGTTGGTGTCGGTGTTTATGGTTTTATACGATTTTGCTGCCCACATAGTATTGCAGTACATCAGATACGGAGCTATCATCGTATTGTATAATACTATTAATGTTTTTGATGTGACAAAATTTTTTATTTTATTTATTATGCCAATATTACGACTGATTTTGATACGTAGATAGTCACAGTGATTTTTCCAAGTCAGGTGTTCATCAATGTTGACACCCAGGAATTTGATAACTTTTTGTCGCTTAATTGTATTTCCGTTAATTGTGACAGCAGGTAGTGTGTTTAAGTCTAGCATTTTGTTTTGAGTTCGAAAAATAATGAAATTAGATTTTTTTATATTTAGAGACAGTCGGTTCAGTTGAAACCACTTTGTTAGTTTATCCAACTCATTGTTAATATCTGTAATCAGTGAGTTTAGGTCTGCACTGGATTTAAACATATTCGTATCGTCAGCGTACAAAATGAATTTAGAAATGTTGGATACTGAGGGTAGGTCATTACAGTAGATTATAAATAACAAAGGGCTCAGAAGCGACCCTTGTGGTAATCTTATTACAATTGTGGAGTACTTTGATTGCGCTGTACCTACTGTAACATATTGCACTCGATCTGTAAGGTAACTAGTGATCCAGACCAGCGCTGTATCAGTTATCCCGTAGCGTTGTAGTTTCTGTATCAGTATTTTGTGGTTAACTGTGTCGAAAGCTTTAGATAAATCCAAAGACACTCCGACACAGTATTCACCCTTGTCTAATGCGTCTGTGATGTTTTCTAGTACGGTGAGTAAGGCATGCTGTGTAGAGCGTTTATTTCTGAAACCAAATTGATCAGGTGTAAGGATTGCCTGTTTAGTAAGGTAATCTGTTAGTTCCGTGTGTACGATTTTTTATAGTATTTTTGAAAAGTATGCAAGTACCGAGATAGGTCTGTAATTTTCAACCACAGTCGGGTTTTCTGCCTTAAATACTGGTGTTACACGTGCAATTTTCATTTGGCTGGGGACTGAGCCAGTAGACAGTGAGATGTTAACAATGTGAGCCAGGGGTTCGCCAATGAGTGTGATAGAGGGGTAAATACTGTATGCAGCTAGATCGTCGTAACCAGGGCTAGTTCTCTTGTTCAATAAGTTAGTTGTGTATATAATGTCTGTTGGTGTTATTGTGTTAAACATTTTGAGTTTTACAGTGGGTTCAGTTCTGGGTAGGTAGTCGAGAGGGGAACCATCTGTAGTAGGTATTTTGTTATTTAGTTTTTGACCTATGTTGATATAATTGTCGTTGAAGGCAGTTGCGATATCTATTGGGGCAGTATATGTTCGTGTGTTGTGAGTTACCAGTGTGGGCAATGAGGATTTAGGTTTCTTACGTGTTCGCGCTTTCAGACCTTTAGCAGTTTAACCTGCCAATTTTAGGTGTCCTCTTGTTTATAAATCGACTTTAGCCTATAACAATTATTTAATGCACATGAAGTAACATTAGCCGAAGCCAGTCTATGCGCGATCATTCACCCACAGTTAAGGGAGACTGGATTCGGGTGCTTTGAAGTTATTGCGTTGCAGACCTACTGTATTATACGATTGATCGTTGCTATATAATCTCTGACAATATTATTCACTTTCGGGGAAATATTAACAGTTCCTTTAGGACGTGGCGCTTTAAGTATAAAACAGAGTTATGACTTATACTAAACACAACTACAGTAGATGGCTACTGATTTTCGTAAATAGCGCATTCTTTAGGAGATGCTTTATTATCTGTCACACTACTGCACACGACTTCACACTGCTGCACACTGATCTGCCGACCGTCACTGAATTTGACCATATATAAGGAGGATAGCAACTGACACATGTAGGGATTATGAAATAGCATTTAATGCACACTAAAACCACTGTAATGTAAGTCGCAATTGCTACCGGTAACAGGTCCCTCTTACCTTCAGTAATCAAGAAGATTGGGGTTTTATGATTATTTATCGATATTCTCCAAATATAACAACATATCCATCAACATATTACAATTAATAATAGACAGTAAAATAATGCAGTTTTATTATACAGCAATGTTTCAGGTCAGATGTGTGACGGTAGATGAGTTGAGTTCATCAGTCAGATAATAGATTTACGTTCTTGTAATCAAAGCCCTCTAATGTTGGCCAAAGTCTGAAACTTCTAACACAGAAGTACAGAAGAATTTCCAAGCAGTTGTTCTCGCTCAGAAAGGTAAACAAAGACCGTAATGCATTGCGTGGTTTTCCGTAGGCCTCTGTGCAAGATAAAATGAAAATCGCTCTGATTGGCCGAGCGAGCTGAACAAAGAAGTTCCACATGGACAGTAAATCAGCTGACAGATTTCGTCATCTGAACTACACTCTATTTAGAGTATTTGGCGTATTGCGGCATAAAATGGCTTGTTATGTCCGCTAAAACACCTACAGGGTACATTGCGGAGAAAATGGCTTGTTATGTCCGCTAAAACAACTAAACAGTTCATTGCGGAGAAAATGACTGGTTATATCCGCAAAAGCTTTTACATTACGAATTAACTGATTAATGTGACCCCATACTGCGCGAGCATTTTGCTTCTTAAAGTCCAGTGCCAAACTGTAATAGTTTTTCTTTGCGGTTCGAAGTAAACTGCTCAATGCATTGCGGTAACGTTTGAATGATGCCTGTTTATCAGGGGTGGGGTTCTTAGTATAATTTCCAAATAGCCGATCGCGTTTTTTCAATGCTCTAACCAAGGAGTCAGTCAGCCAGGGTTTTTCTGTGTTACGTATTTTCTCTCTTTCAAGTGGGAAGTGTGTATTGTAATAGTGTTGGTAGGTGTGTAAGAAAGTGTTGTATGCACTATCTGCAGTAGTATGTCTGTATAATTCATCCCAATTTTTCATTTTTAGGGCGTTTGTGAAAGATTCCTGTTTTTTTTTGTCGCATAGTTTTCTACGGTACATGTATTGTTGTTTTGGTTTCTGACTAGTTAATATATCTGTAAGCGTGAAGATTGGAATGTGGTCGGAAATATGAGAGATTAGTAACCCAGATTTTTGAGTTGATGAAGAGTTAGTGAAAATGTTATCTATTAGAGTTGCTGAGTGGTCTGTTATTCGGGTGGGTTTAGAGATAGTGTGTATGTAATTATAGGTCGTTATAAAGTTAAAAAAATCTGCACTAACAGGACTAATGTTTGTTTTTAATAAGTCGATGTTAAAATCGCCAAGTAAAAAACAGGGTTTACCTTCGTTATTAATTTTTTCCATCGTAGGTTGTAGAGAGGCGAAAGTTTCCTGCACAGCGGTATTAGGGGGACGGTAGATTGCACCAACAATTATATTTTTACTCTTTGTTTGTGGGATTTCAAGGAAAAGATTTTCTGTTGGGGTTGGGGATTTACAATGTAAATCCATGCGTGGAAATGCTGTAAGGTCGGTGTGTACATATATAGCGACGCCACCACCATCTTTGTCTTTTCGAGGTTGAGAAAATAATTTGTAGTTTGGTAGGGAGAACTGTGAGTGGTCAGTGTCATTCAACCAGGTTTCTGAGATAGCAATCACGGAGAAAGTCGTTTTTAAACTGATTAATAAGCTTTCAATTTTATCGAAGTTGGCTGACAAACTACGAGCATTGAAATGAATAAGGGACAGTTTTGGGGAGAGATGCCCAAATTTTGTATTGAAGTCCTCCGGGAAACTATAAGTACAGTTCCGTAAATGTGCAGTATCTGTGGGAATGTGGACGTCTGGGTTAAAGTCTGTGTCAAAGTCAGTGTTCTTAGTCGATGTGGGATCTGTTAAGTTGTACTTATCGAAAAACTGTGTGTCTAATTATGTAATATCTATGCAGTCGGGTATACGGTAGTCTCTTGCTGTGAGTGTAAATTCGTTGTCGTCTGCAATGTGCATAAATGGCAATGATTCAGATAGACAAGTGGGGCAGAACCAGTATGAATTTGAGTTTTGAAAGTGAGTGTAGTCCTTTTTAGATAGACCCAGTGAAATGCATTTTAGGTGCAGCCATTCATCACAGACTGACAGAGGTCGCAGCAGCGGTATGCCTATACGGCATATTTTACAAGGGTGGTTAACCAAAGTGGGAATTAGTTTGCGGATAGCCATTATAGAAAAATATTGTAAAAATATGGGCTATACAATGTACATGCAGCTGTACGTTGTACGAACGTATTTGGTATTGCTGTTGCTGTTTGGTTGTTTTGTTTGTGCATTATTTTCTATATATAGGCCTATTAGCCTACATTCATTACATTACCGGTACTACATTAAACTACATTACAGTAAAAACAGAATCAGTCAGACACAGAGACAGTAGGTTCTACTCCTACTCAGTCCTGCTACTGCATACTGAAACGATCGAAGTTGAAGTTGAAGTTGAAGTTTTTTATTAACATCGTACATAACAATAACATAACATAAACAGCAAACAGCATATTAAAAACCGGTATATGGAGATTGTCTGTTTTAAAAATAATGCAACCAACATAATATTAAATTATAGTACAGTACAATGTTAGGGATAGCCCCATGAGGTTATACCTCGTTTCCATGGAGGTCCCTTTAAATTAAACGGAATTAAACAGGAATCACGTGCAGTTTAACATGCAACTAAATAAAATATGGTAGACCATAGTACAGTACCTACGTAATTAAAAAAATATAACAGCAATTCGAAATATGGAAAACACTAAAAAATTAAGTTATAGATATAGCAATATTTATGATGTTCCGACTGACACAAAAGAAATAAAATATGGAAGACATATAGTACATAATTTAAAAAAATAAAAAAAAAAATAAAAAATATAAGTTCTGGTGCAGATAGAAATATAACAGAGCAAATAATTAAAATCTGGTAGACCGTAGTTCAGTTAAAAATTTAAAAATATAACAGAAAGAATTTAAAAATAAAGCAGCAAATATGTCATAAAATCGAGTTATGTAAAACATAGGCAGTAAATATAGCAATAGTTATGAAGTACAGAGATACACACACAAGGAATAAAGTATGGTAGACCGTAATTTAAAAATAAAGCAGCTCGAATAGGTCGTAAAATCGAGATATGTAAAACTTAGGTAAAAAGAAAATAAGAAAAAAAAACAATAGTTATGACGTAATAAAACATTACGGATTAAAATATGGTAGACCGTAGTATGTAATTTAAAAAATAAATGAAATAAAGCAGCAAATAGAGCAAATATATAATTACAACTGAAATTTAACGCAAAAAATAATTAAGAGTTATGTTAATCCCCCCCTCCCCAAGCCATAACTTGCAAATTTATTAATTCCAAATCGAGTTATCCTTCATTGCCAGTTTGCCGAGTAAGTAATTCTTGACTTTGTGTTTGAACGTTTCCAGGGAGACAGAGTTTCTTACATCCAATGGTAGCGAGTTCCATATTATCGGCCCTAGAAACGAGAAGCATTCACTTCCTGTTATAGTTCGTCGCAAGGGAACAACAGCGCGAGTACATCCATGTCTGAGATTAACCGATACAGAGTTGAACTGGACCAATGATGAGAGATACGAGGGAGATAGCGACTGTGCTGCTGTGTGATACGATACATATGATTGGCTGTTAGCTGATCGATGCGAGATTCTATGGGAAGCCATGAGATTTCATTGTAATGCTCTTGACCAATGTGCGTTCTACTTACTAGGACTACTACTAGGATCGGCATGCTGCATTGCAGCTGCATTTTTAAGAATGCTGTGCCGGCTTGTCAACAAAATTGCACCGCCACAACTCCCTATCACCCATGACATTTGCTAGATCATCCGCATCTTTAAGGCCAGTGTCCTTTAAGATGCGTCTCAAGAAAGTCATGGGCTGTCCACCATGCTTATTCACTCCATGAGGCTGCCAAAGTACAAGATTATGCACTGGCTGGTCCTCACGGCGAAAGCAATGTCCTGCAAAGCGGAGGCGATTTTGTTCTAGTGTCAAGCTTGGGGGAACCAATGAGACACCTCCAATGTTATATAGTGTCTGGTTGGAGATGTGTGCATTGTACTTGACACAATGTACCCGGCGTAGCATTCTTGTGAATGTGCCATCCAGAGATTTGGTGTCCTCAGCAGTTAGAGCCCAGCATGGACTCCCGTAGAGGAGTACTGGAACTACTGCTGCTCTGAATAATCGGACCTTAAGTTTTCGATTAATTCTAGGTGACTTCCAAATCCTGGAAAGCCTATTCAAGGCTGCCCATGCCTTTCCCTTACGTATTCGAAGGTCCTCACCTGACTTCCGGATCCATGATCCCAGGTAACAGAAGTCGTCCACATGCTCAAGCATACCATCCTTTGAGCTTATGCTCATCCGATCAGAGACTTGCTGAGGACTTTCAAAGTTAACTGTCAGAATTTTGGTCTTTCTGGAGTTAATAAAAAGACCAACACTAGAAGCAGCATGTTCTAATGAGCTGAGGAGCCGCTGGGCTCCCTCTAATGATTCTGAGAGTACTCCTAAGTCATCAGCAAAGTCTAGATCAGTTAGGTACTTGGCAGGATTTCCTCGACTTCTGGAGCCAGTAGGTGGAGTTATCATCACCCCATCATCATTATGATGATCTAAGGACATGCTTAGAACATAGTCAACCACAATAATGAACAAGAATGGTGCAAGTGTGTCTCCTTGGAGGACGCCCCATAACACTTCAAATGGTTCTGTGTCACCATCAACAGTAGACACAAATGTTGTCGAACCATCGTATACTGATCTGATTGCTGCAATAATTTCATCAGGAATCCCATATAATGAAAGTATGCTGAACATACGTGAGCGAGAGACTGAATCAAAGGCCTTGAAGAAGTCAACAAAGATAACAGCCAGATGCCTGTCTTTCTTTTTTGATAACTCTTCAATTATCCTTCTAAGTGCCAAAATGGGCTCCATGGTCCCACGACCTTTACGGAACCCATTCTGATTTCCACGTAGCAGTCTCTCAATGGGATCCCTGATGCGATTTAATAGAATTCTATTGTATAGTTTTGCAGCAATCGAGATCAATGAGATTCCCCGAAAAGAACCATAGAGTGTTAGGTTGCCCTTCTTGGGAACTGGCACCAACTTATTTGTTTTCATTTCTCGTGGTGTTACTCTTCCTTTAAAATCCAGTTTGAATAAGTTTACACTTCACACCCAGTAGCTGACAGTCGGTGTCACTCCATAACTACATAACGACAGTGAGTCGGTGGGACCTCCATGTAGAAAGGTTTCCAACCCTTTCCCCGAGCTCATATAATAATAAATTAGTTGTTATAATTGAGTCATATAATCTGAGAACTGTCTGTCTATAACATCAATATTTAAACAATATCATAAGATCCAAATATAAACACCGACTGCGCTACCGGTACTACAAAGAATTAAGCCAACTATAAATCAAATACAAATAGGCATAGAGTCAATCTAGCAGTACAGTCTAGCCTATCAATAACTATATTATCACATGTAGAAAGGTTTCCAACCCTTTCCCCGAGCTCATATAATAATAAATTAGTTGTTATAATTGAGTCATATAATCTGAGAACTGTCTGTCTATAACATCAATATTTAAACAATATCATAAGATCCAAATATAAACACCGACTGCGCTACCGGTACTACAAAGAATTAAGCCAACTATAAATCAAATACAAATAGGCATAGAGTCAATCTAGCAGTACAGTCTAGCCTATCAATAACTATATTATCACATCTCCCGGGGTAATAAAGGATCGACCCGATCTTAAAAATTACAATTACTTGCGAAATAATCAATTCAACATAACATAATATTTTCTTCTAAGGGCGCGATAATTTAAAAAAAATACTCAATTCAAAACCAAAAGAAAAAAAAACAATAACGCAATAACGATATTGAAACATCAGAAAAAATATCTACAAATCACAAATAAGGTTAAATAATCAATAAAAATATTTTTTTTTTCAGATTACACATTCGGGACAAAACCAAAGGTCGGTGCTTGGTTCCTGAGTCAAACCCGCGCAATGAAAATGTAGCCATTGTAGGCAATTATCGCAGCCTACCATCGACGGCCCATCTTCAACCCAAGGAATTCCACATACTGGGCATAAGTAAATGTCCGTCTCAAGGTCATCAGATGAGTCATTGTCATTTTCCTTACCAGCTCGTTCTTTGTCGACATCACGACCAAGAACAGGTAAGTCACACCATGGGGTAACAGTTCCAATTGGTAATGATGGTAAATATGGGCCAACACGTAGTCTCACCTCATCTCTACTTACAGTTTTAGGTTTAAACTTTCCTGAATTTAATCCCACAATTGTTACATTTTTGTCATTCATGTCAATAACTCGGTAAGGCCCAATAAACTTTGGGCAAAGTTTACGATCAGTTCCAACTTTAACCGAGTGGTCTCTCAACCATACAGTATCTCCCTTGTGTACTGTAGTTGTTTGAACTTTTGTGTCAAATTTTCTCTTTTGCGTAGCTTGAGCAGCTGTAATGCAGCTGCGCGCCATTTTCCAAATATCATTCATATTTTCTCCAATATTTTTAATTCGGCTGTTAGAAGGAACCTTAATACCGTCAGATAATAATAAATTATCAATCGGCCGTCTCGCTTCAAAACCATGAAGCAAATAAAACGGTGTTTTATTTGTTGTAGATTGGACAGTTGAGTTATACGCAAATTGCGCTATTGTTAGTAAACTGTCCCAATTTCTAGATTTGTGATCAGTCAGGGTCCGCAATAATCGAATAGTCGTCTGTATCGTGCGTTCTGCCAAACCATCGGCTTGTGGGTGATAAGGAACAGTAAAAACTTTAAGTGTACGACATAATTTACAAATTGCATCAAATAACTTTGAACGTAAATTACGACCTTGGTCAGATAAAAGTAATTCAGGTGCACCGTACCGTAGCACAATTCGATATACAAAAGCTTCTGCTAAAACCTCTGCACTTCCATTTTTCAAAGCCACAAATTCAGCATATTTCGTAAGATAATCAACGAAAATCGCAATATATGTAAAATTATTTACAGTTGGAAGAAAAGGACCTAATAAGTCAACTGCCATTCTCTCAAATGGCCTTTCTACCGAAATACACTCCAAAGCATGTTTCGGTTTATAGTCACGTGTAGTAGCACAAATATCACAACCTCGATAAAATTTATTAATACTAGCGTACATTCCAGGCCAATAATAAAATTTAAGCATTGTTTGATACATTTTAGTTGTAGCAAAATGACCTGCGGATGACACGGAATGATACGCTTCCATTAATTTATTTCTAAATATTTCTGGAATTACTGTTAATAGTCGCACGTTCAACCCATCTTTCAAAATTAGTCTATAATACAAAATATCGTCATTCACTTCGTAATATTGGGATTGACATATAACTGCCTTAGCTAGTTTGTCATCCTTTGGTAAAATATTATCCCTAAGATATGAAATAATAGCACGTAACTTAGCATCTTGAAACTGTTTTACCGACATATCAACATTTAATCCTTTATGTTCTACGGTATCCGCTTCTACAGAACAAATATTGCAGTCAACAACAATAATTTCTGTATCTACTGTAGACAATTCACTATTCTTAATATAATTACATCTAGGCACCAATCGACTTAAAGCATCAGCATCTTTATGCTTATTTCCTGGTCTATAACTTATTTCACAATCAAATTGACTGAGCCACATGGCCCAACGAGCTAATCGCCCCTCTAATTGATCTGCTGTTAATAAATGTGTTAAAGCGGAATGATCGGTATACACCAGAAAATGTCTACCATACAAATACGGTTTAAAATGACGTATCGACCAAACTACAGCTAAACATTCTAAATCCGAAATACTGTAATTATTTTCACTACCATGTAGAGCACGAGACGCATAAGAAATTGGTTGGGGTTTATTATTATCATTATTTTGTACTAAAACAGCACCCAAACCAGAACGAGAAGCATCACAATGAATATGAAATTCACAATCAAAGTTAGGATGAGCTAAGCATGGTGGGTTTGTTAAGGCATTCTTAATGTCATCCATGGCGGCTTGTTGCTCGGCACCCCAAACAAATTTAACGTCATTCTTGACTAAATTAGTCAAAGCACGCATTCTATGTGCACATTGAGGAATGTAAACCCTATAATATGATGCTAAACCTGTAAACATCTTTATTTCTTTCTTATTTTTCAGCGGTTCAATGGCTAGTAGCTTAGCTACTTTTTCTGGATCTGGATATCTACCATGAATATCTACAACATGGCCTAAGTATAATATACGTGAAACACAAAATTTACACTTTGATAGTTTAAGTTTAACACCGGCTTGTTCTAAAGCACTTAAAACTTGTTCTAAACGAATAAGATGATCTGAAAAATTGATTGAAAATACCAAAATATCGTCCAAATACACTAAACAAGTACAATATTGCAACCCAGATAAGGCAACATCAGAAATCCGCTGCCATGTTCCAGGTGCGTTAGTTAACCCAAAAGGCATCCGTTTGAATTGATACGAACCCAAGTGCGTTGTGAACGACGTTTTGCATCGGTCCTCCGGCGCCAGATCGACTGACCAAAATGCGGAATAGGCATCGAGTATAGTAAAGTAATACTGCTTATCGCCTTTAGATGGCGCTCCCAAACAGTCAATAAGTTGTTGGATTGGAGGAAGCGGATATGCATCCTTTCGCGTTATAGCGTTTAACTTCCGATAGTCAACGCAAAATCGTAAGGCACCACCCTTCTTTAATGCAAAGACTGGGCGGAATTGCCACGGGCTGTTCGACGGTTCAATTACATCTTTCTTTAACATCGAGTTAACGTGTTCCTCCACAGTAGGCCATTGGGACCGCGGTATACGCCCCCCTTTAACACGAATTGGTTCAGCATCGCCCGTATTGATTTTATGCTGAACTCCTTTAATGTGTCCAAGATCTGTTTCACCTTTGGAGAAAACCTCCTTGTGTTTATATGCCACATTCACTACTTCTTCCATCTCATCTTCCGATAAATTCGATTCATCTCCAAAGTTTATTTTCGAATGCAAATCTTCCTTTGTCCATTGTTTTTCAATTTTGGGTTCACTGAATAGCGGGAACATGTTGTCATTCCCATCATCGTCATTTAATGTTTTTTCAGAGTTTATATATATACACGACGCTGTACCAAGTTTTGTACGTGGATTAATAGTAATGGGGACATTCATTGTATTCATTACTTGAACTGGAATACGATTTTCTTTATCAGGATCTGCAATAGATTCTGCAGCATGTATATAATGTCGCTTAGTCAACTTCTCTGCTTGGGTAAACAACATGGTATCTCCTCTGCCTACGACTCGATTATCAATGTGTCCAGTTATTATTCTTCGGCTACGTGCGGGAATACACTCAATTCTGTTACACCAGACTGTAGATAACATTCCACCATTTTTACAATCCATCGGACGTTTTATGACCTTAGTATCTAATATTTCTCCATTTAATTCAACTTGAAAGCCGCCATTTGAAAGATCTATCTTACATCCAAATGCCGATAATATATCTAAACCTATTAATATATCGCGGTGACAAGTACGAACAACAAAGAACTCAACATTATGCTCTGAGCTACCTAGCTGTATGTTAACCTCAACAACACCCATTATCGCCATAACATGATCTGAAGCTGAAAATGTTTCAAATGGAGCTGGTCGAAGTTTATATTTCGTATTAGTGGTACGCTGTAAACCTTCTAGAACAGACTCCGAAATACAAGAAAGTTCACTCCCAGAATCGACAAGTGCCTCTTCATAAATAGTTCCTTCTATGACTGCCTTTACTAAACCTCGACGCAAACACTGTCCGTTCCACTTCCCTCTACTTTGAATACTACTAGGTTGAGCAGCTGTACGTGTACAGCCCTCACTAACTGCATTGGAATGAGTTGCATTTACATTGACCAGATTAGTATAATCACTATTCACATTTGAATCATGTTTATAATCTTCTTCTATGAGATTTATCCGATCACAACCTACTTGTATAAGATCGCATGATGATGATGAAGGCTCGAAAAGTTGCTTATTACCGGTACTATTAGTATTACTACTGCCTTTAAATTTTACCGTCTTCTCGGGGTAATAGTTAGAACTATTTCCAGCAGTGTCATTAAATTTATTATTATTCCTAGCATAGCAATATCGAGCAATATGACCTGGTGTTTTACAATTATAACACACAGGTGGAAACTTACAATTCATTGCCATATGGCCTAAAATGCCACAATTATAACAAGGAGAATTACCCTTGTCATGCATTTGAGGAGAATATCTACCTGGACTGTGATTACCATTATAACGTATGTCACTTGGCTTGGACTGTCGCAATCTATAATTTGAAGATAAGGAAGAAACTGAAGCATCTGTCAACGAAGATACAGGATGCTCCAAGTCTAATGCATAGGCCTGTTGAAATGTCTCCTTCCAAGAGGAATTTTGATTTAATCGACGCCAACCTTGAAGCTTCCCGCTGATACCTGGGCGAATATTGGAAGCAAAGAAATCTTGCAACATTCCACCTTCCCCGTCACTACTACGGAACTCCCGACGTCGACGAACACACATCATAAATCGTTCAATATATTCTGGAAGTGTTTCGTTTATTCCTTGCCGACATGTTGCTATATCTCGGACTGTATCCCTCTTGTGGTCACTTAATACCCGTATTACTGCCTTCTTCAGGGTTGGATAATCTACTTTATCACTGTTATCCAATGTTTCATCCAGCATGGCATGTAATTTTCCTATTTTTGCCAATAATCGGTCTCTTTGCTCATCTAGTGGAACCCTCGAGTCAGACATAATTCTATCGTAGTAATCGTCGAACCACTCTTCAATTGTCATTTTTGATGCTTCAAATGGTGGTATAGTTTCAGACAGCTTCGAGCATTTTCTTTCTCCCCTACTATCTGCATCTCTTGATTGTCCGTTATATCCTACTGTGGTTGATCGCAACTGAGATTGTGTGAGTGACATTAGTCGCTCGAACCGAGCTTCATTACGATCCGCAGCCTGTTCCATCATGGTCGTAAACATCCCACACTGTTGCTGCATTATGTCACGAAACATATACATCATCTCGGTTTTCACTTCTTTGTTCTCTCGGTTTTCATATTCATCATTCATTCTCCTATGACTATTAAACAAATCAGCACCATTTTCTACTTCATCTTCATTATATATAAAATTGTAATCAGAGTGGCGAGGATATGTCTCCTTAGGCCTGGCCCCTTGCGCAAAATTATCACCAACAACACTAGTTTGTCTACCCTGCTTGGCATTGTCCTCCTCTCTTCCTTCTAGCAGTTTGCTGTCAATACTACCCGACTTGGTAGGACTAACACTATTTGTTTTAACACTGTCCTGCTTGACAATGTCACTGTCTCCAGTATTCTCCATTGCCTCCTTTGCTTTTTGTATCTCGTCGTGATACACTTTTTTCACATCGGCCGGGGTTTGGCGCGTTACTCTTCCTTTAAAATCCAGTTTGAATAAGTTTACACTTCACACCCAGTAGCTGACAGTCGGTGTCACTCCATAACTACATAACGACAGTGAGTCGGTGGGACCTCCATGTAGAAAGGTTTCCAACCCTTTCCCCGAGCTCATATAATAATAAATTAGTTGTTATAATTGAGTCATATAATCTGAGAACTGTCTGTCTATAACATCAATATTTAAACAATATCATAAGATCCAAATATAAACACCGACTGCGCTACCGGTACTACAAAGAATTAAGCCAACTATAAATCAAATACAAATAGGCATAGAGTCAATCTAGCAGTACAGTCTAGCCTATCAATAACTATATTATCACACGATACAGAACGCACGATACAGACGACTATTCGATTATTGCGGACCCTGACTGATCACAAATCTAGAAATTGGGACAGTTTACTAACAATAGCGCAATTTGCGTATAACTCAACTGTCCAATCTACAACAAATAAAACACCGTTTTATTTGCTTCATGGTTTTGAAGCGAGACGGCCGATTGATAATTTATTATTATCTGACGGTATTAAGGTTCCTTCTAACAGCCGAATTAAAAATATTGGAGAAAATATGAATGATATTTGGAAAATGGCGCGCAGCTGCATTACAGCTGCTCAAGCTACGCAAAAGAGAAAATTTGACACAAAAGTTCAAACAACTACAGTACACAAGGGAGATACTGTATGGTTGAGAGACCACTCGGTTAAAGTTGGAACTGATCGTAAACTTTGCCCAAAGTTTATTGGGCCTTACCGAGTTATTGACATGAATGACAAAAATGTAACAATTGTGGGATTAAATTCAGGAAAGTTTAAACCTAAAACTGTAAGTAGAGATGAGGTGAGACTACGTGTTGGCCCATATTTACCATCATTACCAATTGGAACTGTTACCCCATGGTGTGACTTACCTGTTCTTGGTCGTGATGTCGACAAAGAACGAGCTGGTAAGGAAAATGACAACAAGACTTCCGAGACCTAGACAAAAACGAATACATTTTCTTTGCAGTGCTTGTAGTTGCAGCTGTAGCCGTTTAGAAGCACTTGGATACCAACAGGAGGAAACAAAATCCAAGTGGGGTTGTATGAGAGCGTTAGATAGAAGACGACGTGTATAGCCGTCTAAAACTGCCCCATGTCTGTAAATAAGGTCAGCCGGTACGGTACGGCG
>JAUCBJ010000467.1:0-20651 GCA_032718475.1 Nemertoderma westbladi | reverse complement strand
TGACATCGAGAAATACCAATCTTACCTCTTTACCCTTGTCAACGGCACTAACCAACTCGTGGTACAATGTAAGTAATTGGTAAACACATCCGTCCCCGCGGCTGAAACCAGATTGAAATTTTGTTATATAACCCTTTATATGATTGAATACGTATTTAAATATAATGCGTTCGAAAAGTTTACCAAGGCAGCTCGTTAGGGACACTGGCCTATAATTAAGACATTCAAATCGTAAACCTTTTTTAAAAACCGGGGTAACGAACCTTTTTTTCCAAGATGCGGGATGCCATGCCTTATCTAATATAAGTTGAAAGAGTTTGGAAAAATTACGAGCCATAAAAGGTAAAGCAGATAAAATCATTTTATTTGAGATTTTATCCCCAGGTGACGCAGCTTTACCAGGACTACTACTACTACTAGGATCGGCATGCTGCATTGCAGCTGCATTTTTAAGAATGCTGTGCCGGCTTGTCAACAAAATTGCACCGCCACAACTCCCTATCACCCATGACATTTGCTAGATCATCCGCATCTTCAAGGCCAGTGTCCTTTAAGATGCGTCTCAAGAAAGTCATGGGCTGTCCACCATGCTTATTCACTCCATGAGGCTGCCAAAGTACAAGATTATGCACTGGCTGGTCCTCACGGCGAAAGCAATGTCCTGCAAAGCGGAGGCGATTTTGTTCTAGTGTCAAGCTTGGGGGAACCAATGAGACACCTCCAATGTTATATAGTGTCTGGTTGGAGATGTGTGCATTGTACTTGACACAATGTACCCGGCGTAGCATTCTTGTGAATGTGCCATCCAGAGATTTGGTGTCCTCAGCAGTTAGAGCCCAGCATGGACTCCCGTAGAGGAGTACTGGAACTACTGCTGCTCTAAATAATCGGACCTTAAGTTTCCGATTAATTCTAGGTGACTTCCAAATCCTGGAAAGCCTATTCAAGGCTGCCGATGCCTTTCCCTTACGTATTCGAAGGTCCTCACCTGACTTCCGGATCCATGATCCCAGGTAACAGAAGTCGTCCACATGCTCAAGCATACCATCCTTTGAGCTTATGCTCATCCGATCAGAGACTTGCTGAGGACTTTCAAAGTTAACTGTCAGAATTTTGGTCTTTCTGGAGTTAATAAAAAGACCAACACTAGAAGCAGCATGTTCTAATGAGCTGAGGAGCCGTTGGGCTCCCTCTAATGATTCTGAGAGTACTCCTAAGTCATCAGCAAAGTCTAGATCAGTTAGGTACTTGGCAGGATTTCCTCGACTTCTGGAGCCAGTAGGTGGAGTTATCATCACCCCATCATCATTATGATGATCTAAGGACATGCGTAGAACATAGTCAACCACAATAATGAACAAGAATGGTGCAAGTGTGTCTCCTTGGAGGACGCCCCATAACACTTCAAATGGTTCTGTGTCACCGTCAACAGTAGACACAAATGTTGTCGAACCATCGTATACTGATCTGATTGCTGCAATAATTTCATCAGGAATCCCATATAATGAAAGTATGCTGAACATACGTGAGCGAGAGACTGAATCAAAGGCCTTGATGAAGTCAACAAAGATAACAGCCAGATGCCTGTCTTTCTTTTTTGATAACTCTTAAATTATCCTTCTAAGTGCCAAAATGGGCTCCATGGTCCCACGACCTTTACGGAACCCATTCTGATTTCCACGTAGCAGTCTCTCAATGGGATCCCTGATGCGATTTAATATAATTCTATTGTATAGTTTTGCAGCAATCGAGATCAATGAGATTCCCCGAAAAGAACCATAGAGTGTTAGGTTGCCCTTCTTGGGAACTGGCACCAACTTATTTGTTTTCATTTCTTGTGGGACTCTTGTTGTACGGTACATGTCTACTATGATGGGATAGATGAGCTTTAAACACTCAGGTATTTTAAAGACCTCAGGGGGAACACCATCTACTCCACTGGCACGATTGGTCTTAATGCTCTTTGCAGCAGCCTTCACTTCTGTAAAGGAGATATCGCCAATGGGAACATCTGGGAGTACAAACTCAGACACTTTTACTTCTATAAAGTTATCAGGCAATACCCTGTCATTATTGAGGAGCTTTTCAAAGTGGGCTTTCCAACCATTGACGCGATCGGCTGGTGATTCAGCCTTAACCTTGGTGGTTGGTTGGCTTTTCCGCCCAGTAAGCAGATTGATCGATTTCCATGCCTGGGATGATTGCCTGCTGTCGTCAGCATCATTGATGGCATCAACCTGTTGGTTTATTAGCTCCTGTAGATTAACAGAGTACTGCCTGTTCAGGGACCTAGATGCAGCCTTAACTGCATTTTTGGCCGCTGTAGTCTGTTTGAGTCGGGACTCTTTCTGCGCCTTATGAAGGTCATTTCGGCACTTCTGAATTTTGTTGTCAGTCCAGGGGGCCCTTTTCCTGTTTCGAGGGTATACAGGAACTGTTTCTGCAGCTGCTAACTTAACTGCTTCTGTAAAGGCAGTATAGCCCTCACAGTGATCTGCCGCCTCAGAGGCAAGAGCCTCATACCTGTTGCTCAGCTGTAGTGTGAAGCTGGATCTCACACTTGGCTGTTGCAACAGAGAGGACCAGTCATGCCGTGGCAAGGCAGATTTCGTTGTTCTGCTAGCACGCAGATTAAGTCTTACCTTGGCCACAATAAGGCGGTTATCACTGGAGAAGGGTCGAAGTGTAAATGCATTACAGTCTTGTATAGAGCTCCTGTATTTCCTACGAAACAGAATATGGTCTATCTGGGACTTGTGACCACTGGGTCCACTATGAGTCCATAGCTTTCCAGTTCGCTTCTTGAACTGGGTTCCAGCCGAAAACAATCCATTTCCAGAGATAAAATCCTGAAGATGGACAGAATTTCGGTTAACACTATTGCTATAGACCCAGGGCGATGTAGGTGATTGATGCAGACTTGCATTAAAGTCTCCCAGGAATGTTAAGAATGCATGCTGATCCACTCCATCATTTGCTGCTTGTAGATTGTGGTAGAAATTTTCCACCTCCTCTACAGGGGCAACACTAGTTGGAGAGTAGCACACAATCAGAACCACCTTAGGAAACTTCTTAGCCAGTCTTCCAGAACATGAGAAGTGGCAACGGATAATGCGGTTAGAGATTTGGTCTATTTTGTCCAATGCTGCATGTGCAGTTGGATTCATCAATAGACCAATTCCACCATTGCCACTATCATCTGCTGATGCGAGGGCGAGTCGCCAACCGCCCCCCATGTCCTTAATCAGAACCTCATCAGTCTGTCCAGTCTGCATTCGGTGCTCTTGAACACCCACTGCGCTAAGAGAAAGCTTATCTGCCAAAGGCAGTCAGCTCACCTTGTCGCATTGGGGACCCGAGTGTTAGGGTGCTTACTGAGGCTAGTCTTGTGACTTGCCTCAGATTCACCAATGGCTTTGTTGGTCGTGGTGGAACATGAGAGTAGCGTAGCCTCCAACTCCAGAATCCCTCTCCCCATCACAATCTGGCCTTCCTGGTGACCCAGGGTTTGGGCCAGAAAGGTCATCAGGAAAGGGACTCAAATAATTGTTGGCTGCTCTCTCTCCAGTAGGGGGTGAGACAGGCAGCCGGTCAGGAGTTAACTGACGCCTGTGAGGCCGATTGTGTCCGGTAATTCCACTGGCCTCTAGTGGCCGGACCTCCGCATTGCTAATGTAATCCATAGTGGGGGTTGGGGGGTGCTTTTTTGCCGAGTCAGCTCTCGGGGCAAATACTACGCCCTGGTTTGCCATTCCACAGGGTGGGTGTCGCAGTGGAGTCAGATATGAGGCCCATCACCCATATCTATTCTGGCGCACATGACCCACCATTGGCTGTTGCAGTTCATCTGCTGGGTCATGCCCTGTACCCTTGCTGCCAGGTGCAGGTCGCAGTGAAGTGCCCTCAGAGTGGACATGAGAACACTCTACTCCTAACCAGCCATTGGTAGATCACCATCTGCCTGGTCAGGCCATATACCCCTGCAGCCAAGTATATGGGTCCTTAATCCAGGACCAAGGGCGTCCTTATCCCAGAACGAAGGGGGTCCTAGTTACAGGACCAGATTTGCCCTAGTAAGAGGGTCTATGCAGCTACAGGTGACACCTCCTTTATGCTGCATGGAGGTGGCAAGTTTTCTTGATCAATGACCTAGAATACCTGACCTGACAATTTACCAGGACACAGATCTTTGGCTGCAGCTAAAACGTCAATTCTAGAAATGTTTATTTCAGTAAGTACAGGCTCAGGCATTGGCCTCTCTGGGATAATAAAGTTCGAACAATCCAGTTTATATTGGTCTGTAAAATAGACATTAAAGAGATCAGCTTTTTCACGACTATTAGTCGCAATGCGATCCCTGTAGTATACTGGCGGAATCTCAGGTTTAACCTGGAGGCCAATTACAGATTTGCAGATACCCCACCATTTCTTTTCAGTGATATTATTGTCAAAGCACAATTTGTCGGATAACCCTTGGTAAAAATCCTGTTTTGCAATTTTACACTTATTAGTGTAATCACCGCGTATTAATCTAAACCTTGCCCAGGCAATTTCGGTATTCTGTTGACATGCTTGCTTATGTTTCCTGCTTTTTTTATTAGCCAGTGCACGTAAACTGGAGTTATACCAAGGTTTATCACATGGTCTAATTGTTACATACTTATTTGGTATAGCAGCTGCTGCGCATTCTAAAAATTTATCAGACCATTTAGAAATAATTGCATGAACGTCATCAGTTTCGTTATTAATTATATCGTCCCAGTTAATATCGCGCAGGCAGTCCAAAAAAAGTTGATAATTGGCCTCATTATATAACCAAATGTGGCGTCTATATGCTGTTTCTTTGTATATTTTAAAGTTATATTCGAATTTTACAACGTAGTGGTCGCTAGTCCCCCAAGGGGGAGTAACATTGACATGTGAAACCTTGGAGGAGTCAGTAGTAAGAATGGGCAATAACAAGGTACTGGAGGATGGCGTTATACGGGTGGGCTCATTTACCCACTGTGATAAACCCTGTCTCTGAATTAAGTGCACCAAGTCCCTGCAGGCATTCGGGTTCAGTAAGTCGTTATTAAAGTCACCCAATAAAATTAATTCAGAGTAGCCAAGCCCCCTTGCTTCCGAAACCATATCATTGATTGCTTCCCAGAAATCTGGGCTTGTGTACTCTGGTCTATAAAATAAACCAAATAGAAGCTTACCCCCTTTGGTTAAGCATGAGCACCACAAAGATTCATAATTTGGGGCCACATTTTCAAGAACGTGAATACGTTTTGACATAATTGAGTTGGACACATATAACGCTAAACCTCCCCAGCCATCACAACGGTCCCTCCTAAGAGGTTCTTGAAAGCCGGTCAATGACAAATCACTTGAGTTATTGCAATCAGTGAGCCATGTTTCAACCACCGCAATTATATCAAATGAAGTGCTAAGGTGGTCTGGCATATAATCCCAGTTAGCAGGCAAAGACCTAATATTGGTTTGTAAAATGCGTAGTGGGTGAATCGTGGTTAGTGCCGGCCCTGGATTCAACTGTACGTCACCAGAAAGTACAAGTGAAAAATATGCAGTAATTAATAGCAAGATGATCCATGAACTCGGTAAAGGAAACGAAAGAGCTATCCCGAAATAACAAAAGGATTTATATAAACATAAAATATTATTGAAATTAAAACACTATAATGGAGAGCAACTTTATGGTTCATCAGTCCCAGCGACCGAGGCGACGCAAGGGAGGTCCCAGTTCCAATCAAGGGGGATAGAACAACAAGTAAGGCACAGCAGGCAGCAATCAGAGTCTTACACTCACATACAGACCCCATAGTGTTAAAAAGTGACGCATATACACTTCCACATATACCATACATACATGACATGTACAAACACAAACACAAACGTACACATACACATACACATACGCAACAACCAACACAATACATAAAAATTGCAATATATATATATCGAACAAGTACTATAATATGTCTGCTTAACCTACGATGATAATGGCAAAGTACAGTGGCCGATAAGGCCTGCCATGTAGAAAATTAAATTCAGAGGAAATCATACTGAAGGTGAACCATGGAAGTCTGTACGGTACTGCGTTCAGAAAATTATGTAACGCGAGTCACGGCTTACAAGACAAAAAAAAAAAAAAAAAACTAAAAATGAAAAAAATACTTTCTTATCTATCGTTCAATCGATACTACTGTAATCTCAAATTACAAAAATATAAGCAAAAGAGAAATTGATACTGTAGTATAACATTGTACCTAATATAATCCAGTTCACGTGTATAAATACTGGTATGGTATATATTCCTAATATAAACAAGTTCCGGTATATATCCCCTAAAAAAAATATAATCACGTTCCGGTACATATCTATCACATAATCCAGTATAAAAATACCGGTATATAACCCTAATATAATCCCGTATGGGAATACCGGTATATACCCATCATATAATACTAATATAAACGGCAGATAGGGAGGTATCTAAATGAGAACAAATATAAATTCTACATCAACACATAAGTTCCGATTATGTATTTCACTACCGCGAAAATTAGCTACAAAAATTTATACAGCTCACAAAACAAAACAAGAAAAAAAAAATGCTTTCGATTGTTCATTTCCCAGGGCCAATCAGCCAATAAACAGTAAGTAAACCAAAGGAAAATATCAACAATTATGCCTATTTCGTTATCCCATTACCGGTACCAATTTGAAACAGGGCCTTCAAGTAGGGACGCAAACTTGTTGCTGTTGAGAACCGACATCACACTCACAACATCAGATGGTGTCTGAGATGAATCAGAGATATCGACGAGATTGGTAATATCTTGGGGGTATTTAACTCTAACGACTTCCCCTTTGTTATTCTTAGCAAATAAGTTGCCATCCGTCGACCAAGCATCGCGTAGTACTTTAGCTTTGACCAGCCGACGTGCTTCGTAAAGTAGGGCGCCACGATATGGTGTTAGCAACTCGTTGATATAAACCTGGTCGGAACGTACGCTGGTTTTCAACTTAAACCGTGATTTAAATAGAGATTCGCGCGCGTAATAAGAGGTAAATTTCACAATAACCTGTTTAATGTTACGCGACCGGTGGGACCGAGAAATAGTAGCTGGGTCGAATGAATGTAATCCACACCTATCGTTAGCCAGCTCCGTTACAAACTTGGGCCAGACATCCAGTGATCCTGTATACCTACCAGTACTAGGAGTAGCCTTATTATCGCTAATCGCAGAGAGAACAAGGGGACCGGATAGAACAAGCGATTCTCGGCGCGCGTATTGAGCATCGTTATCAACACGAAGAGCTACGTTAGAAATGGAAGTTGAGTTCTTAGCACAAGCACTCCGTACCTCTTCAGTAAAGTTTGCGGGGTCGAAGGAAGACAAAAAATCCTTTGTCATCTCTTCAAATTTCCTTTGCAGAAAGTTCGATAATTCCCGACCGAATTTATCCAGGCTAGCTTCGATGATACTAGATATATCAGAGGTACCGGTATTACCCGGATTAAAGGCAGGAACACCGTCATCCGGCCCCTGTGTACTGTGAAACACGTCCTCCAAGTCAGGTGGATTGACCATCTCAGTTGGAGCCAAGTGCGCGGGGCTGGATGAAGACATTGGGCCAGCACCAAACCGTTTTGGGGCTGGTGAGTGAACGGAGGAAGACGAGGTTGATGCCTTAGATATCTCGCTAAGGTTTCTCTTATTATCCATACAAAAAAGACCAAATGAAGGTGAGAAGGTTGTTGAAACAAATGGGGATTGTAATATCTTTATCTAATTACCGTAGTTTACAGTTTTAGGCACAACTTTAGCCATTCCCTATGGCAGTATGGTAAGTCATATACCAGATTTCAAAACGCAGTAAATCGTAAATGTCATGTCCAGATGTCCAAGATTCCCCAGTATGCCGGTAACTGTCACATGACAGGCCTACCTAACCAACTGTCAGATTACAGGATTAGCCTCTACCACAGGAGTAGTCATCCTGTCTGCTGCCCGTGCCGTACATATAATAATTTGTCTTCTCAGGCAAAGGATAAAACTTTTCATTGACATATCGTTAACCATATCCAAGTAAATGGCTCGAAAAGTCATGCAAACAAAGATGACACACCATCTTTTCACCATTGTACGGGTGCGCTTGACTTCGAAGGGTTCGAAGAGATCTACGCCGGTGTGGGTGAACGGGGGTTGGTAACATTCGACTCATTCCCTAGGGAGTGCCGCTTCTAGTTGTGTCATCGGTTTGCTATAAATCCATTTGCAAGGCATACAGTTTCGTAATATTTGGTTGAGAGCTGCGCAAGGGTGTACCAGGTAATATCGCGTTCTGATCCCGCTTAATATATGTACCCTCCTGGCATGATAGAGACGATAGTGAACGTCTTGTATCAACTTGATTTGAATTTCCGGGTCGAATATTAGTATGGGAAACATGGTGTCTCTAGAGATCGGAGTGTTAGTCAGGTGACCTCCAACTCGAATCAAACCATTTATCATTATACTGGAGAATTTGTCCGCTAATGGAGTTAGGGGGTCAACACTGAGTTGGTTATATTTCTCAGGCTTCTCCAGTCTTTGTGAAACTCTTAATAACTGTAAATTGGATTTATCTACCTCATTAGCAGTTAAGCCTATCACAGGTACGGTTTTAGTACTGTATCGATAGTGAAAGAGTTGTTTCAGTATGGTTACAGCCCTACATATTTTATCCCACGAGCTATAATGAGTCATGGCTCGAGATATTAGCGGGGATAAGCCCATATCCACATTTGGTAACAGTAGCTGGTCGGTGGATTTTTCAGTAACTACTAGTTTTGTTTACATAGTTGTTGGATGCCATGTCAATGGGCTTAAAAAGCTTTGACTTAGAGGGCCTGGTTTTTAGCTTAACGATTTCTAGACCCTTGACTTGCCTCATTTCCTCGGGAGTAATATGAGGAGGCCATTGGTCTTCTGGTTTGGAAAGGAAATCGGGCCCATTCAACCAACATGTCGAATTTAAGAGGTCATTTGGGGTCGCACCACGGGAGGGTATTTTAGCCGGGTTTTGAGGTCCGGGGATGTACCTCCATTGGGCTAACTTGGTGCGGTTGAGTATTATTGATACTCGGTTTGTAATGTATACGCTAAAACCGCAGACGGTGTTAGTCAAATATTCCAGCACTATGGCTGCGTCTGTCCATAGAACGGTTCTAGATATTACAAAATCGGTCTCGTCCAGGATATTTTTGGCAACAGTGGTTGCAAACAGTGCGGCCTTTAGTTCAGCTCTTGGCACTGTTAAATCTTTGCTTTTTATCAAAGATTTGGACGCTACTAGTGACACCCGAGTGTCTTGGGGTGTAGTGGCCCTATAATAGGCTATAATACCAATGCCTTTGTCACTAGCGTCACCAAACACGTGTAATTGGTACGTGTGCGATGGCAGAGCATTGGGGAAATAACCTCTGGGTACCCGGAAGTTTTCAATGTCGGGTAGGGCATTTTCCCACTTAAACCAGTTGTCTAGCAGATCTCCTGCTAGAGGTTCATCCTACGTGAGATTGTGGTCCCACATAGATTTAACTATCTGCCTAGCTTTCAGAATGACAGGGCTTATAAAGCCTATAGGGACGAACAGAGTACTCAATATACTGAGACAAATACGTTTGGTACGTATACCTGGAGGTCTAGTTTGGACCTTATAGAACATTTCATCCCACTGTGTGTCCCATCTAAGGCCAAGAGTCTTGGTTGCTGGCAAGTCGTCAGTGCCAAGGTCTAAATCATGTCCCATGTGTCTCAACGTCTGCGAAATTCTTTATGGCTACCATTTTGATGTTATCTAGTTTACTCACATTATAGATGTCTCCTGGGTTGGACAGTGAAACCTTGTCATAACGAGTTTGAATAACTGATTGCCAAATTTGCATTACGCCGGAAAGATTTAATTTCATAGGGTGTCCATCATTCTCATCAAATAATTCGTTGGCAAGGTCTTGGTCTATAAATGATCCTGAACTACCAGTGTCAAGTAAGGCATTCACTATGATGTTGCGATTGTTATAATGTAACCTCACTTGCAGAACGGGGAATTCGCGAACACCAATAGATTTTGGGCTGGATGTTTGCTGTGATATTTGTTCATCTGATGCTTGTTCTGGAGTAGTTGGCGATTCGTAGGTGATGGCTTCATACACCATTACATGGTTGCAGCTTTCATTGTCGGTCGCAAATTCATCTGTGTCGAATCCTTGTTCCGAATATCCAGAAGAATCGTAGGGTGAATGATCAGTAAACTGAACTTTCGCTTCCATATGCGGCACCATGTCTTTCTGATGTAAGAGATAATGATGGTTACCATTACATTTAACGCATTTATAAGTATCCTTTAGATAGCACCTGTTTCTGCTATGTCCGGGACACAAACATAGGAAACATACTCTGAGTGTACCAGCGGTTTCTCTTTGTTTCTCGAGTGATATCTTGATGAACTCAGGACATTGTGATAATCTATGGGACTCTTTACTACATAACGAACAGCCAGCATAGGTTACTGTCTTAATAATCGGTTTTAGAGTTTTTACCTCAGTATGCATTGCGTTTTGGGTTTTAAGAGTTCGGATCGGAGTACGGTCACGTGAGGGTCTGTCCGATTGACCTTTGCGTCTAGGAGTTGGAGATCTAGGGTCCTTTCGCTGTTGTGTCGTACGTTTTGTGTTATCCGATATATGATAGGAACTCTCATTTTCCTCTGATTCTTCTTCGCATGTAGACATATCGCGATTTGATATACTCATTCCCGACGTTTAGCTGTAGGATTTTTGTCGAGTTTCGGGTCCGCGTTGCGTTCATGGCGTTGAGTAATCATAAGTAGCGAGGATTCGTAACCGAGATATTTTAAGAAGTCCTTTATGCCCAGAGCTGGTTTGTTATTAAGTTGCGCATTTAGTACATTGCCACCCATCGTGTGGATATACTGCCTGTAGGCAGAGATGTAGAAATCATAACAACAACGACCGGGGTGTCATAATACTCGTGTTTATCCAACCAATCTAGTTGTCTACAGATTTCTTTAATCTCGTCCACAAATTCTATCATCTCTGTACTTATCACACATTTGCGATTAACCAACTTTTGATACAGATATTGAGCTATAGATGCCTCATCTCCGTATCTATCATGTAATAGTTTTCATAATTCTTCTACTCCTTGTGGATGTCCGATATATCTTTGCGCTAATTTCTTTGGAAAGCTTTCTAAACAATCAATGAGGAAGCGTAGTTTCTCACTAGTAATGGAGAACTAATTATACTATCCTTTACATATTCTCTAACTCATTTCCATCAAATTTAATAATTTCACCAACCTTAACAGCTTGACGCACTTCAGTACGCGCTAATTGGCGGGTAAAACTATCTTGAGCTATAGTACTATTAAACATTGAGTTAAAAGTGAGTTATCACAGAGGCCTACATTGGACTGGGGGGGGCCGGTAAGGATTATTTATATTATTAACATTTTGTGTGTCATTTTGGGGCCCAGTGCCATATTCAGGGCCTTTAACATTGGGTGAGATAGGAAGGCGTGATATATTTTCAGCTTCAACGCTGTTTATATTTGAGGCTTTCTTGAAATCTAATCGAAATTTTCGATGAAATCGAAAAAAAGTAAAAAACAGTATATATTAGGGCGGTGCGTTTTTTACTTTTTTTCGATTTCGTTGTTCTGCCGGTGCGCAAAATTTGCCAAATGGTAAAAAATTAAGGCAAAAAAATTTCTCTAAATCTCATCGATATCTTGACGGATCCCAAGGGGGTTGAAAGTTTGAGCCTTTGCGATGCACCACAATTAAATTTATAACAATATAACACATTAATGAAAGATCAATGACCCAAGAAAGAACTTCCTGCATGCATCAAATGTCATCAAATGGGTCCAAACTTAGTTTGATACCAAAATTTTAATTTTTGGATCAAGGGAACTAGTGCCACAGGCACATGGACAGAACCTACCATTTGGCGCAAGTGATGATAATTCTCAATTTTCGCGATGGCTGTCGAGGCGTTTATGTGAGGCTAACCTGAAAATGCCCTGCGAACCGTTATTTAGTTCTTATGAGTGTTATCTAAGCCTCGGGACACCTGCCGCATAGCTATCTAATCCGCCGCTATCCGCCGCATATCTAATATATATTGTAAAAGCTTTTGCGGATATAACCAGTCATTTTCTCTGCAATGTACCATGTAGGTGCTTTTAGCGGACATAACAAGCCATTTTTACCCGTTATGTCTGTATGCGTGCTTTAGCGGACATAACTAGCCATTTTGCCGCAATTCGCTTAATACTCTAAAGACTGTAAATCAGATGACGAAATCTGTCAGCTGATTTAATGCCAGCGTGGAGCTTTTCTTTGTTCTTTGTTCGGCTCGCTCGACCAATCAGAGCGATTTTCACTTTGTGTTGGACAGTGCCTACAGAAACTCACGCAATTCAGTCAGTGTGTATCTTTTCTAAGCCGAGAACACCGGCTTAGGATTCTTCTGTACTTCTGTGGAAGTTTCAGACTTTGACCTAAACATCAGAAACATCAGATGGCTTCGATTAAAAGAACGTAAAACTATTAACGATTCAACTACTGAAACATCGCCACACCGTGGCACTACGCAACGCGATTCAACTACACATACTGACTGTTCACCGCATTATTTGATTCTGTTATTAATTGGTGTTATGTGTTATGTTGGTATATATTGCTCATATATTTGGAGAATACCGATGAATAATCATAAAACCCTCAATCTCTTTGATTACTAAAGGTTAGAGGAACAGGTTTACCGGTAGCAACTGCGACTTACATTATAGTGGTTTTTGTGTGAATTGAATGCTATTTCATAATCCCTACATGTGTCAGTTGCGATCCTCCTTATATATGATCAAATTCAGTGACGGTCGGCAGATCAGTGCGCAGTAGTGTGAAGTAGTGTGAAGTCGTGTGAAGTAGTGTGAAGGTTAATAAAGCATCACCTAAAGAATGCGCCTTTTACGAAACTCAGTAGCCATCCAGTTGTGATTAGTATAAGTCATAACTCTGTTTTATACTTAAAGCGCCACGTCCTAAAGGAACTGTTAATATTTCCCCGAAAGTAAATATATTGTCAGAGATTATATATTAATGATCAATCGAATAATACAGTAGGTCTACACTGCAATCACTATCAAATCATCCGAGTCCAGTCTCCCTTAACTGTGGGTGAATGGTCGCGCACAGGCTGGCTTCGGCTGATGTACCTTCAGTACATTAAATAATTGATATACAAAAAGACAATTAAAATTGGCAGGTTAAACTGCTAAAGGTCTAAAAGCGCGAACATATATATCTTGACGAGATCTAGAATTAGTTAACGTAAGTATGATGCCTCAGCACTTACAAACTGCTTCAAAGGGGGTGCGATAGTACGTGTAAACCGTTCCGTTATATTGTGTTGTTGGCTAGTAAATGTACGTATGACTTACATATATTGTAGGTTGGACACTATGTTGGTCTAGTGCGTGATAAGCGCACGATTTACTCGAATCACATGCATCGCTGATATATGACAGTTGCTAGTTGGGAATAATATAACAATACTATGGACTCACACATTCGCATTAAATGAACCGAATCTTATTACTGACAAGGCGCACTTACACTCACCGTGTGGAAATAGAGTTGATTTGATCTCTGGTCCAATATATTCATCAACAAATATTGCAAAAATAGTAAATGCAAATAATTAATGATTAGTAAGGTAAATTGCAAGTGACTAGTTACGATGACTAGTGATTAGTTATAAATTGCAAGTGAATAGGTAAATATTGCGGACCACTGTAACTAAACGTGGTTCGTTGACTTATAGAATCGTTGTAAAGCACTTGAGATGTTATCAAGGTCAAGCCTAGCTTAGCGAGGCTAACAATAGTTATATATAGATAAACAATGTTTGGTAAAAATGGAACAGCCAATAAGACGCAAGAATACCGGCTTCGGTAGTTACCAATGAGAGTCCAGTAATACCACAACTGTTGTTAGGCAACAATATAAACAATTTTATGTGCTATTCAATACATACGAAGCACAAATATTATATGCACTGAAACCGAATAATATATATAATGCTACAGGCATCAACCTGCCGATCACCACATCCTCTGAGGATGAGTCACGGCGGTTCTACCACGCACAACTACCCTTTAGTGGTTAGTAGTAGACCTACAGTAGTTGGTGTGGGGGGGGGGGGGGGGGTGTTTAATGGTTAGTACTACTACTATCACTTGTAGTAGTGATAGAAGGGGGGGGGGGTCGAGGGGTTCGTTGTTTGACGCGGTTAGTACTGTAGTAGTAGACGTAGTGCGATAGAGGATTGGGAGGGGGGGGGGGGGGGTATTAAATGGTTAGTAGTAGACATAGTGATAGAGGGTGAGGGGTGGGGGTTATTAACAGTTAGTAGTATAAGGGGGGGGGGGGGGGGGGTTGTTTAATTGTTAGTAGTATTAAATGTGTAACCTCTATCTCATATATTGCTCTCGTCATTATTGTTTCATTTTGTATAAGTCAGTGGGATAGTTGGTCTGCTGCCTGTAGGGGTTGACAGTATTTGATATTGATGACTCATATTCTGAAGGACTAATAATGCTGCCCGCCGTGTGGGGAATGGAGGGGAAGAAAATTCTAAGGTCGGTTATGAGTGTTTCATTAATGGTGTAGGAATGGGAGCATTGCGTGGTGGTTGGAAGGTCTGTAATTCGAGAGTCACTGGTGTTTGTTTATAGTCCATTAGCTGGAGTCATAAATCAACAGTTGACATGTTTATTCGTTTTAAAAAATTTCCCATAGATGTTGTTGGTTTGTTCTTTTCAGGTTGATGCTTGGTGAATATTCAATATAACGGGGTATAATTTTATCTCCATCAATAAAATCGCGCTTTATAAATGAGATGATAGCAAATGGTCTTTGGGTTGTTGATATCATTATAAATGTAATGAAATGGCAGTGGTGATGTGACATTGATTTTTGATGTGGTATAGTGAGATGTAATTGTAATCTGTTAATTGGGAATAAGTGCTTAGATGGATTGTTTCGTTGGGTATGTAGTAGAGATATTGTCCGTTATCATTATAGGTATAGAACCTTTATTAAATAGTAATAGTATTTATTACTAACTAATCCAATTTTATTCTGTTTTTCTGAAGTTGGGACGGTAGTTTGAGCGTTTTAGAGAAGAAAGTGGACGATTTAGTGGAAATTTGTTAGTTGGGTAGTGCGCTATGCTGTATCTTACCCATGGGAGCCCAGCCCAACACCTACAGGGGGTATTTAAGGAATACCCTACCCTGGGTTAGATGTCTCTAGTGTTGCCACTAAAAGTTGCGGAACCTTATACCGCATGGAACTTAAAATCCATGAAAGTAAAATTTGGTAAAATGTGATGAAAGGGCCTGAAAATATGTAAATTAATCCATCTGAAATATTTCTGAAAAATATACATGAATAATATACATGAAAAGGAAGTAAATATCAGCCATAATAATTGCCAATTTGTTCGTTAGTTTATATCATGCTAGATGAATTACAATCCCAGTATTTGTCAGATTTGTACAGTACCATTTACCTTAATTTTTAACATGCATGAGTTATGAGTATGTAAGAGTAATGATAGGCGAAATGATAGGTTAGCATTGCAATTAAAATTTAGTAAAAGTTTTGTACAATATGTACAGTATTGCATGAAGTGAGATTATGACCGATATTCTCAGTGAATCATGCATTCGTCTTGCAAGCTTACCGCTTTAGTTGTATGATTCAACTTATCCTGTTTTTTTGTATTGGGTACAATCTTTCAGATAGTAGGTGTGGGTGGGTGTCGGCTGTCGGGGTAGGGTAGCGGGTTGGTGTGTGTTGATTTTATGTTCATTTTCGTCGGAGAGCGAGAGTGGGAGAGGTGAAGAGTTGGGGGCAGTTCCGCGGCAATAATAATACTGCCCCTCAATAAAGAGACCCCCTTTACTGCTATCAGGGACGCGTTGTTCGACAGAGCCCCGTCAGCAAAAACAGCCAGTACCGCTAGTCGGTGGGGTTGACTTGTTGACGAGAGGCTATTTACAGGCGCATCGGTCAACCATTACTGACCACCGAATAATAACCCAATGAAAATATAAGATTTCTGTATACAGTTAGCATTGGCAGCAAAACCGTTCCCTAAAATCACGTACAAGTTCCCAACACCATCCAACACAATGTGTTAAATGACATAACATTAAGTTTTTTCTAAAATTTACACTGAAAGAGGTATATAAACTTTCAACAATTAAATCGTGTTGACATCAAATACTCGTTACATACAATTAAATATAATAAACAATCCAGGTAAGTCAAATGGAGCTAATTATGGTAGGTCAACTTTCTCATATAAACAATAAGTCCATTAGGTCACTTCCGGTGGAACTAGGTAAGTATTAAACAACCTTTCGACACATTTACTAATATTCTCCTGGTACGTAAGTACGTAATATGAGTAATATTATCTCTTTAGGTACTAATATACTAAATCTCAGTCTTCCAAAATACATATTGTTTATTATTTACAAATATAATAGTTTACGAACAGGTACGGGGATTTTATAAAGTTCGACAGGCTAACTAAATAATCTTATATTATCGCTTTCGTTTGGGGTACTTGGGAGTAATGCGCATAAAGAGTTGTTTCCTCCTTTTCGCGGGTGTCGGGGGCGCAGGTAGCGCGAGGTCGTCGCTCGAAATCGTCTCATCAGGGCCTGGGTTTATGTCTACCGAATCAGGCGTCGGAGAACTCGGGTGATCAGTATATGTTCCGGTAGAGGTGCCGGGCAAGGACGGGAACTCAGCCGGTCTTGTGGCGCATGACTCGACAGCCGGTCGACGGAATCCCGGTTCCGGGGTAGTGGCTAAACGCTTCCGCACGGCGGTTTGTACTGGCCCAGAGGGGGCGGTTTGGGTGGCGATACCAAATGGAGGGCGCAACACTGGTCTCATCTTCCACTTCTATGTCGTGGCCAAAGGGGCAGTTTGAACTACTGTGTCCTTTAAATTGACAACGCTCACATTGTGTAGCAAAGACTGTACATGAGAAGAAAATGTGATCACCACTAATACGACAATATGGGCAATGAAGTTTAAAATTACTGTCAGCGAGACGCTCGCAGAGAACTCCAGGTTGGATGGGGGCCTTGTGTGTGCGAAGACTGTAGTGCGCACAACGGATATGTCTTTGGAATGACGCGTAACGGAAACCTCGGATGGTGAGCCGCTCAGTTCCGTGATACCAGTCTATTAAGGCGGACTCGTTATCGGGCGTGGACACAACAGTAGTGGTTACTGAGGTCGCTTCCAAATGAATTGGTTCTTCCGCTTGGCCTGAGGCGTCCACGATATCAGTCTGTATTTGGCCAACCGAGAATCCAGGTTTGACGATGGGTCTCTCGATTACCGACGGATACAGGTTTGAAACGCACACGTTCCGGAATATGGCAAAGCCACCGCTGGCAAGCTCATCCGTGGCGGAATGACATAACTCCCGCTGAAACAACGACTTTATGCGGAACTGGCTGTCGATGTTGGCGAAAGAGGTCAGGAAGCATCGAAAGCACTCGAAGTTCAAGAATTTACCGAATTCATTGAGCTTGGCGAGTTGGGTTCCTAATAGCAACGGGTGTGCTCTCAACGTACGGCTACATACGTCCTCAAGCCATCCTGATAACGCTTGGTTTTCGAATATGAGGTACATCGCCAATGAGGGGCGTAAGGGGACACTCATAAAACTATACACGGCACCGGGAGCGGTGAGTGGTCCCTGAAAATAATAGGGCGAATAAGCGTCACCATAAACTTGAGAATATGTCTCGCGATCAGTCTCCTTGAAGTTCCAACCGTACTCCTGGAAGGCGATATGACCGGAGGAAGCACGATCAACTCGGTTATACGTATCGTTAGCATTGCATTGATACATAACTTGGAAGAAGCCGCGAGATTGCGCCCAAGGGAGGATAACTTGAGAGTCGACGAAGGGATATGGTATATCATGGACATTAGGAAAGTTGTCCGTTAAGTCCCAATATATGGCTGAACCGAGTTTGTAAACGGATTCATCCAATAGAATATCTAACACCGGTTGTGGTAATAAAGCAGCGTCGATTCCCATGGCCGGGTGTCGGTGTGTGTCATTGACATACGCCTCCGCTTTAATAAATTGCTGGTGTTTCACATGGCTTTGATAAGCAGTCAAGGCGGGAAAAGCGCTATCGGTACCGCGGCAAGTGCGCGTAAAAACATGCGTAGCTCCAGTGAGACCGCGTATGTGTATTAATCGAGTTGAACCGAGTTCATGGTCTGGCACTGAGCAGCGGTTCCAGTGTAGGCATTTTTAATACCTGGACGTCAGCGATGGCGCAGGTGGTTTCGGCAGGTTCACTGAAGATACACGGCTGTTTGGCGCCAAAAACCTTGTGCTGCAGGGAAGGATGGACATAGCGTTTAGGCTGGAACCCTTCCATTAAGGACTGAACGTAAGGTTGGCAATAGGCGGTAAAATAGGCATCCTCAAACGCTATCACTTCCTTTTCACGCCGTTCTTTCTCCTTAGCTTCGGCTTGAAGATTCGAGAGAAAATCCGAAGAAGGATTGTAAGTCTCCTTCGGCGATATGGGTTCTTAATGTGTTGATTTCTGGTTGGAACGCGACGTTGTCAATAGCCTCCAACAAAGCGAGCTCCGTTAATAAGGTACCCTACAACCCGAAGTACCTGCCACTCGGGTGGGACAGTAAACCCATCCCCTAGTGGCTCTACAAACTCCACGGCTTGAATCTCAACTTCTCGTGCGAGATCTGCGGCAATCAGACCTACCGCGTTCCCAAGCCCTTCCAACGACACCTCGCCGAGTGGAGTCACGCCTATGGGATGCGCTGTCTCGGGATCCCCAACACCGCCCATTTCACGAGCGTCACTCAGATAGAAGACGCTTTGGCGCTGTGGGAGGAGTCAGAAAACCGCGGAGAGATGGGATCCCGACCAAGAGGAAGAGTTCGAGGACTCCAGAGGGAATATAATGAACAAGAAGATGTACAATGATATGATATTCTATGAGACTAAGATATAGCATAGCATCTGCAAACATTAGTTACTGCGGTGCAATAAAGCCTATTTATATGATATATTTCCCGTGTGTAAAACTATGTTTTTATTATTATTATTACATAAATGTAGAATAGCATATACATAGATACTGTGTATAGCATATACATAGATACTGTGTGTAGAATAGCACTTTGCGGTTTGCTAATCCGATTGGTTGGTCATATGAACGAGCGTAATGAGCGAGTCGGAATAAATCCACGGGGTTTTGGTATCGGTAGATTGCAACGAGTGCGTGGGCGGGGAAACAGGATTCAAGCTGAGGTGAGCTCTGTCTAGCCCATTTAAAGCCTTTGGATCAAACTGAAAATTTCCCTGGCAAGTGGGCCAGGTAGTCCTTAGTAGTCCCCCTACTAAGGTGATCTTATCTTATGTATACGGGAGAAAATTTGTAAAATCAAAATATTTCGTGACGTGAACTAGTCTTATCTACTACTACTAGGATCGGCATGCTGCATTGCAGCTGCATTTTTAAGAATGCTGTGCCGGCTTGTCGACAAAATTGCGCCGCCACAACTCCCTATCCGACATTTGCTAGATCATCCGCATCTTCAAGGCCAGTGTCCTTTAAGATGCGTCTCAAGAAAGTCATGGGCTGTCCACCATGTTTATTCACTCCATGAGGTTGCCAAAGTACAAGATTATGCACTGGATGGTCCTCACGGCAAAAGCAATGTCCTGCAAAGCGGAGGCGATTTTGTTCTAGTGTCAAGCTTGAGGGAACCAATGAGACACCTCCAATGTTATATAGTGTCTGGTTGGAGATGTGTGCATTGTACTTGACACAATGAACCCGGCGTAGCATTCTTGTGAATGTGCCATCCAGAGATTTGGTGTCCTCAGCAGTTAGAGCCCAGCATGGACTCCCATAGAGAAGTACTGGAACTACTGCTGCTCTAAATAATCGGACCTTAAGTTTCCGATTAATTCTCGGAGTTCCAAATCCTGGAGAGCCTATTCAAGGCTGCCCATGCCTTTCCCTTACGTATTCGAAGGTCCTCATCTGACTTCCGGATCCATGATCCCAGGTAACAGAAGTCGTCCACATGCTCAAGCATACCATCCTTTGAGCTTATGCTCATCCGATCAGAGACTTGCTGAGGACTTTCAAAGTTAACTGTCAAAATTTTGGTCTTTCTGGAGTTAATAAAAAGACCAATACTAGAAGCAGCATGTTCTAATGAGCTGAGGAGCCGTTGGGCTCCCTCTAGTGATTCTGAGAGTACTCCTAAGTCATCAGCAAAGTCTAGATCAGATAGGTACTTGACAGGATTTCCTCGACTTCTGGAGCCAGTAGGTGGAGTTATCATAAGGACATGCGTAGAACATAGTCAACCACAATTATGAACAAGAATGGTGCAAGTGTGTCTCCCTGGAGGACGCCGCATAACACTTCAAATGGTTATGTGTCACCGTCAACAGTAGACACAAATGT